>JASDQU010436918.1:8861-80313 GCA_032191745.1 Picea mariana
AAAGAAACTCGAAAGGTGCCATCTTAATGGTGCTCTGGTAATTGTTGTTTTAAGTGAATTCTACCAGTGGAAAGAATTCTTCCCAACGCTTTTGTTGGTCCATCACATACATGCGCAACATGTCCTCCAAGGTTTGGTTCGTTCATTTGGTTTTCCCGTCAGTCTCCGGGTGATACGCAGTACTAAAGTAGAGTTGGGTTCCCAAGGCCTCTTGGAAACTCATCCAAAATCGTCCAGTAAACACCGATCCTCAATCAGATATAATCCTCTTAGGCATGCCATGCAGCCTCACAATGTCACTGATGAAAACTCTAGCTATGTCAGGTACCTGATACGTCATACACACAAGAATAAAGTGAGAACTCTTCATCAGAGTGTCTACTACTATGAAAATCGAGTCATGTCTTCTTGCTGTAAGTGGCAATCCAACAATAAAATCCATCGAAATAACCTCACATTTCGATTTTGGAATAGCATGTGGTTGTAGAAATCCTGTTGGGTGTCTATGTTCATCCTTTACCTGCTGACATTCTAGACATCTGGCCACATAGTTGACTATGTCTGCCTTCATTCCCTTCCATAAGAATAAGGGTTTAAGGTCTGCCCTCATCTTCGTGACTCCAGGGTGAGCCATGTAAACTTCTCTATGAGCCTCACTCAGGATCAACATCCTCAACTTGTCATTCGACGGTACGTAGATCCGACTTTTAAAACTCAATAAACCATTGCTATCAAATGAAAATCCCTCAAATCGTGGTACCATCATAGAGTTTTGTTCGAGAAAACCCTCGACCTCTTTGTACCAGTCATCGTCACATTGTAAAGTTAGAATATTTTCACATAGATTCGTCTTAAGAGGCAGCACCGAAAAGATGCATGGTTTCTGACTCAATGCATCTGCCACTCGGTTCACTATTCCTTTTATGTAAGTAATCTCGAAGTCGTACTCACTAAGAAATTTCGACCAACGTCGTTGTCATGCGTTCAAGTCACTTTGCGTAAAGATGTGTTGTAGTCCACAATGGTCAGTCTTTAGTTTGATTTTTCGTCCAAAAAGGTAGTGTCTCCAAACCTTCAAGGCATAAACGATGGCTAACAACTCCAAATCGTGTGTCGCATAGTTCTCCTCATGCCTTCTCAGTTTCCTCAAAATTTAAGAAATCACTCGTCTGTCTTGCATAAAGACTCTGCCTAAGCCTTCCTTGGATGTGTCAGTGCATACCAAGAAGTCCGCGTCCATGTCAGGGACCTTTAGTATTGGTGCTATTGTCAACAATTCCTTGAGCCTATGAAATGATTTCACGCATTTCTTAGTCCAAAAAAACTTCTTGTTCTTATTCTGCAACTCTGTGATCGGATTTTCTATCTTCGAAAATCCCTCTATGAACCGTCGATAGTATCCTGCTAAACCCATGAAGCTACGCACTTCCGGGACATTCGTTGTCGCAGACCATTCCATGACAGCCTCGACCTTTGCTAGATCCATGGTGATGCCTTCGCCAGAGATGACATGCCCTAAGTAGTGAATCTTCGATTGATAAAATGAGAATTTGGACAACTTCCCATACAATTTGTGCTCTCATAGACACTGTAGTACCAAGCACAAGTGCTCATCATGCTCCTCCGTTGTCCGAGAGTAGATCAAAATATCGTCAATGAATACTTGGACAAACTTGTCCAAGTACTCACAGAACACCCCATTCATCAAACTCATAAATACCCCTGGGGAGTTTGTCAGTCCAAATGGTAAAATAGTAAATTCATAATGTCCAAACCTCGTCTTAAAGGCGGTCTTAGGGATGTCATCCTCCTTGATCTGTAACTGGTGATACCCTGATCGCAAATCGATCTTGGAGAACACCGTCGCACCCTTCATTTGATCGAACAAATCATCAATTCTCAACAATGGATACTAATTCTTGATCATGGCCTTGCTCAATTGATGGTAGTCAATGCAGAGCCTCCATGACCCATCCTTCTTTCGTATGAAAATAACAGGTGCACCCCATGGTGACACACTAGGGCGTATCAGTCCCAGGTCAAGTAACTCCTTCAGTTTCATTTTCAACTCTTGTAACTCCAGAGTCGACATCTGATAAGGTGTCCTTGGTATTGGTTTAGTCCCCAGTTTGATGTCTATGGTAAATTCCAAATCCCTCTCCGACAACATCCTAGGTAACTCCTCCGGAAATATGTCCGCAAACTCTCTCACCATCGGAAGGTGTTCTATGTCTTTCACTACTCCCTTCTCATTTAACGCAAGGATCGCATAAAGATTGCACCCCTTGTGCATTCTCTTCTGAAGTTGCAAGGAAGAGATGAACCTCAGGGAAACTCCCTAGTTCCAGCATACAATCACACGTCTCTGTCCCTTACCATTGACCAAGCTCAACCGTTTTGTCTTACAGTTGAGTATCACCTCATGCAATTCCAACCAATCCTTACCAATCACAAGATCATAAGATCCTAGGATCGTGACATACAGGTTGGCCCTTGTGTCAAACTCTCCCAGGTTAAGGACACAGATCATAACCTTTCCTCCAACCTTTTATTTGGCTCCCAAGGCCATCTCTATGAAGCTAAACTCGTCCTGTTCGACTGCCTTTACCTTAATCCTTTTTAGCGCTGCACCAGAAATGAAACTCTCGGTAGCACCGGGATATATCAAAATACTAAGGGTCTGGTCAGCGACGATACCTATCGTCTCGAGCACAGTCGACTGATGCTGTGCCTGACAGTTATTCAGCACAGCATGAATCCAATGGGCCTTGCCCATATCTCCCATGGTAGTGGGTTTGGATGATCTGGATGCTCTAGTCCTCTCCACCAGGCAATCATGTTGGTAGTGTGGCTCCCCACACATCCAACACCCCTTCTTTGGCCCAGTAGTCCTGGTACCCGAAGTAGAATATGACGGCCCACCGACCTGCAATCCTGGTCGGTTCTGCTGAACATGCCTAAACTGCTGCTGTTACGGTCAACACTGCTGCTGATGCTGTGGTCCCTGATAATGTGTCCGCTGCTAAGGCGTCGGTCGTCGAGGTGTAGTAAAAGGGGATCCCCTCTGGAAGCCATGATATCCTGGAGTATGTCTGGCTAGTATCAGAAGCCGTTGCGCTCCAGATGACACCTGCCCTGCTGGTCTTGCTGGAGTCCTAGTCTGACCCCCGCTGATAAGCTCCTCCCATACTATGAGGGCCTTCTGGATGACATCATGCAAGGCTTGAGGCACCAAAATCCTGACCTTTGCACGTATTCTTCCATTAAGGCCGAACACAAACCTGTTGACCTTAAGTTTCTTAGTGTTAAGGTGTGGAGCATACCGGAGAAACTCCATAAAACAGGCCTCGTACTCGGTCACTGTACGACTGCCCTGTCGTAAGGCGTTGAAATCATTGAGATGATGCTCAATGAATTCCTCTGAAAGGTATGTCTCTTGGAACCATTCCTCGAATAGTTCCCATGACACGTCTTCAATGACCACGTTCAACTGTGGTAGGAGTGTCTTCCACTATAGAAGAGCGCTCCCCTTCAGTTGAAATACCACCATGTGGACCTTCATGTTGGAGGTATAATCGTAAAGTGCAAAACACATCACCATATTCTCCAACCATGCCTTGGCGGCTACGTCGTCCAGGGCACCAAAGAACTTGGGAAATTTGACCTTCTCGAGTTCACAGTGAACTCTACCAGTATCGATCGGAGCGTGCGGTGGAACCTCAGCGGGTACCAGTGCCCTGGCCTCATCTCTGTCAAAATGGCTGATCAGTGCCTCAGACATGCGCTAAAAAGATCTCATCATTCCGATGACATCACCAAATGCTATCTAATCCTGTCCGAGAACCTGCATGTCTCCCTGGGGGTTAGACCCCTCAGGCATGGATGCTACTGGAGGCATCGCGCCTCCTCCCCTAGAACCCTGTTGTCTACCTCTACTGCGTCCTCTAACCATGATTACCTGCACGAATATAAGTAAACTCAACTAGCAACAGTATAATCAAATCATATCAGCGAAAGCCATAGCGATCCCAAGTTGCAGGTTGAACCCGCTCTGATACCATATGTAACGAACCTGCCTTTTCTTTACGACAACAAGCCTCACATAACAAGTGCATTTTTTTTTTTTGTGTGTGTGTAGGAAGGTGATAATGACATTATACTCAACATCACAAAATGATGATGAACACAATGCAAGCAACTCACATAAAAACAACATGATGACCAATCATAAAAGCACATCAAGCACCTGGAAGCAACGTACAAAATTCAACCTATGAAGAATAAGAATGACTACCCACCCGTCCTACCCTTCAATGGTTAGGACCTTTAGGACACATAAGAAATGCTTAAGCCTAGGTTCCCATCGATTTTGACCATTTAAGGTCTCAGGGCTGGCGACTATTCTGAGGAACAAGGAGGTGTCTACATCCCACCCGACACACGCGCAACCGCGCCTACGAGCTAAGCGAACACATCCCCATGCCACAACCTTAAATAAATAAATAAAAATCACAATGGCCATTCTACCTAACTCCTCAGTCATTGAATTCAATTGATAGGTATTAACTATGAATTGAATAGGCAAAACGATATTATAATCAATCACTAAACACATTCTTATTAGCTTTATAATCACGTCATTTCGGTAGACTTCTTCATTGAATATTTAACTAAGTTGACAAGTCTAAATTAAATTAAAATAAATTCCATACACACCCATCTAATTCTTAGAGTCTAATTTACCAGGTTGGACCACAACTATAAGTCAATTAACCTGATACATATTAATTTAGCAATGCCTAAAGACTACTAGTAGAAATTTTTGAATCTGATTAACCTTAAGTACATTCTAACCCAATCTGCATTAACAATTTAACTAATATATATACAATGCTACCAATTCCAATATAACACTAGTATTCGACACTATAGCAATAATACTTTACAAGCGCTATCTAATAGTATTAGCAACATTAATGTAAAACATGTTGACTCTTACACTTGCTGTCCACAAACGTTTAACCATAAGGATAGATAAAAGGAATTTAAAGCCAAGGGTGTAACCAAGGATATTGCTGTCCCAACTAAAGTCATTTACAAGTTAAAGGCTCAATCTACAATTAAGGCGATTTCGTCCATTCAACCGCAATGCTAAGTCAAACCTTTAAGGCATACATGTCCAAAGAACAACCAACACCATCCAACATTTTAAGGGAAAAACACAGTGATAGTTTAAAGGCATTTCATTGTCAATTACTGCAAATTCAGTCACGTTTCGATGGGTGAATCATGGTCAATTAAGGTAGCATGCAATCATCAGTTTTGGCAGCATAATTCATGGGCGTGTACAACAAATTCAATCGTTCGATTTTAAAATCAACCAAGGTCATTCAAGCCACTAACATCAAATATCCATAATATCCATATTATTGCAGAAAGCTACAACTAAGACACTTAAGAACAAAATTAAATCATAATTACATATTTTTCAACCTTCTAAATTTATTGACTCAAACTACGTCGATTGGGTAGATCCCGTCCATGCAGAGATAACAATGAAGGAAAATGCAGAGAGGATTCAAAGTATGAAATCACTTAGCAAGGGAAAGGGATGTTGGGTTTTACACTCCGAGCCACACAAAATAAAATAAAATGTTGAGTCAGAGCTCAGGATACACCAAATCCAAAATCACCAAGGGTAACTATGATTCACATAGGTTACTATAGGCAACACAATATTTTAGGGAAGGAACCGACAAGGTTAAATGTGGAATCCCTCTCCCAGTTTACCCACCAAGAAAATCATAGAGGTATATGCCTATGAAAACGCAGAGAATAAGGTTGCGATTTCGCTGAGGGAGAGGTAGAACTTTGCTGAGTTAAGGCAGTAAAAATCATTGGTAAAAGGACTACAAATTCGCTCACCATAGGAGTAAAACCTAGCTTAGTTAAAGCAATGAAAATTGCTGGTAAAATGACCACGAATTCTCTGAGCATAGGAGTGCAATTTCACTGTGTATAAGAAGTGAAAAATCGCTGGTAAGGACCACAAATTATTTGAGCATAGGAGTGTGATTTTGCTATGTATAGGGAGTGGGAAAATCACTGGTAAGGACCATAAGTTTGCTCAAGATAGGAGTGGGATCTCATTGTGCATAAGCAGTGAAAAAACAACCATTGGTAAGAACCACAAATTTGCAAAGAAATAAAAAAAAAAAAAACGTTTTAGAAACTATAAGAGACACGCCAAGGTCGTTGGGTGTAAGAATGAAATTTGCATAAAAATATGAAGCTTTTCACTGGGTATAGAGAGAGGAGTGAGGGAAGCGTCCTAGGTCTCCAAATCGTGGAGAAAAATCCCACAAATAATAAAAAAAACAATGCAGAGGGAAAGAAAAGGTAGAGAAGGAGTCTGCTAGAGAGTAAGATAAAGGGGACACAACTCCTAGGAAAGCAATTTAAAAAAACATAGAGGCAAGGGATCACTCACAAAATGTAGAGATAAATCATTACCATCGCAGACATTAAAACAGTAACAAAATCGCAGCATAAGTCAAGGAACAGTGTCAAAATCTCCATCAACACAATAAAACGCAAAGGTAAGGTATCAAGCAGAGCCCAAGAAAACACAGGGATTAATCACAGAAGATAATAAGCGGTTCACTATCAGAAGAAAAACCACCTCAGAGGTAAACAACGCAGCAAGGTGCAAGACCATCAATCAGCCAAGAATAATAAGAAGGGGTAGACAACGGACAGGTTCATCCTCTGCTCATTATCCTCGCATAGAAAATAGAGCATTGATATCCATAGGTCTTTTAACGCTAAGGCAACGACCGTAGATCAGGCTCCTGGCTGACTGCTCAGGCGAGGACTGAGGAGATAGGGATGAAAGGAAAACAACCAATATGGTCACAATCAACACCACAGGATGATCATGACATGTCGAGAAACGAAGGTGATGGGAAATCAATCAACCAATCAATCATGTAGGCTATAAAAATTTCAGTCATGAAACTAGACAACCAGTTTACTTACCCAATAAACATGTAGATCCAAATCATAAATCCTACAAAAATCTACCATTCAAACGAAGAAAGGGTACCGTTTCCTGTTCGCCCACTCTGAGTGACGTCCGCGCGCTCCGTGTAACTCCCACTTGCCGACCGACGAGACTTCACCGATACCTCCCAACCAATGCTAGGGGTACTCTTCTTCCCCCTTAGCCCCCCGAGCCGCAAAGGGGCCACACACACTATCCAGAGATTTTGATTAGCTCCCAACTCACCTTGCAAGGCCGAGCTACCACTCCTCTCCGAGCCGGGTATCCCAACTCCCACAAGTAAATCAGTCAAGTAGATATTTCTACATCGTAATGTTACGTAAACAGAAGATGATCCTTCATCCTTCTCCTTCCATCATTATATAGAGTTTTGAACTTCCTTTCTTTCCTAAAATCTCATTTTTAAAAAAATAAATTCCTAAAAATTCTTCTCCGTACAAGTGTCTCCCATCCCTTACATTCCTCCATAAACTATTTTTTCTAATTAAATAATTATCTTTATTTCCCTCACCCACCTAGAGTTACTCCTAGAATCACTCCTAGGTGTCCCCAAATTCTCTTACAGGTTTTAATAACTTTCCCTTTTTATTAAATTGCTAATTCAGTTTAAATTAGAAAGCTCTTAAATGGTAGATGCTTTACTAAGTTTGACCTTCTGTTTTTTCCCTTAAGTTCCCCTTTTTCCCTTTTTATGTTTACCTCTCCTAGTTTCCTAAAATTTTAGGTTTTCCCTCTTTCCCCTTTTTAATTAGAATTCAAAAAGGTAGGTGTGGAAATTTTAACCCTTTTTCCCTTTTATCATTTAATTAGTATATTTTAATTTATTGAAAGATAAAACAATTAATTCCAACATATTTTTTATGAATAATTTAAATTTCTTACTCCTTTCGTGTTACAAGATTTTACGAAGATCATAATTATTATTTAAGTTGTTTTTATTTTAATTATTATTATTATTATTATTTTTATTTTTTAGGTAGACAAAATTTTACCACTAGCGTAATTTAGACTAGACCTTAATTTTCGTGAAGGGCGACATTTTATTAGGGAAAATGTTTTTAAAAATTCTTATGTCAATGTTCATCCTAAGGCCGTCTAGGTTCATTTATTTATCAACAATAATGCGACGTGCCCTTCAGGACGCACTAGGTGCTCCAAGGGTGCCACTTGCCTCATCTGTTCCCTTGTGCGACGTGCCCTTCAGCATGCACTATGTGCTCCAAGGGTGCCACTTGCCTCTTGACTGACTTGGTAGACATCAATAACCCTTGGAGTCAACACTCCGCTAGGTGAACTTGTGGGAGACTAAGGGCCTCTAACGAATAAATCCCTTGCCTTATATCATGCCCCTTACAATCATCATGGGCGACTGTCGCAGTCTGCCCTCACGACATCGTGGGTCCTCTCAAACTAGGTAATCGTTAAGCTACAGTTTGAGCCATGGTGGGAGTGCTAGTAGGCTATGGTAGGGTTGTTGTCCACACCTCTCCCTCAACATCTCTGGTAGTCGTGCGTGACCCCTTTACTCCATATGTGAGTCTGGTTGACAAGCTATTGTTAGCCTGCATCATCAACAAATCATGTTAGAATATATCCATATCATGTCATCTAATCAAATGCCCTAATATCACAGTAAAACACTCAAACTCCAATGGTACACTCCTTGACTAGATCCGGAGTCCAAGGGGTTCCATCGATGCCTCTGCATCCTTGAGGTCCAAATCCTGCACACTCAGTAAAACCGAGTCAATAGAACCTGTCTATGTCAATGTAGTAAAACAACATGTCATCAACCCATAATGCCTCATAATCAAAAGTTTTCATAGCATAATAATCCGGATCACTTGCGAGAAAGTATCCTCAAAGAATAAGTTTGCTCAGTGCGCCAAAGAAGGATGTTACAATGAGCAAGATATGGAATACCCATTTTTGAGATGTGACATTCTCAAAGAATACCAAGTTCAGTAAATGTAGTGAATGTATCATGTTGAAAGCACAAATGAAGTCAACAACTACAAAAGAGTTGGAAGAAAAGGCATGAGGTAGATTGAACAAACATAACACGATTGTTATGTGTGGAAGATATTGCTACTATGCCCATAGAATTATGTCATAGAGGTTTCCAAAGGATTATTTGAGCATTATCCATGATAAAATGGACAAAACAAAGACTTCAATCCCAAGGCTAGGTGTCAAATCAAAATCTATTGCAGGAACAAACTTGGGTTTGTCATTGATAGGTATGCTAACACATGGGCATAAGACAAGAGGTTCTGGTCATTTATCCCTACCATTTATACACATGGGATCAAAATTTACCATTACATCCCTTGCAAAGTTCTTGAGGGACCTTGAAGACCCATACCTTGATATGTATGGTGATTTTCTTTATAAGAGTGGAAGTTCTAGAAACCCACTCTCAAATGCATTACTAGACAATAATATTTACTCAAAATGTAGAGTGTACAAGGATGCTTTTCTATCTCATAGAATATAAAAAAATCAGAATGTTGATTTTAAACCTCTTCCTCCACATTTGTTGTTACAGTTGGACAATGCAGCAAGTGATAATAAGAATCATTACCTTTTCATGTTTCTATCACTTTTAACTGCACTTGGTGTCTTCATCACTATTTAGGTTGGGTTCTTGCTTGTGGGACACACCCATGAAGACATAGATGGAACCTATGGAAGAATGTCTTCCAACTTGAAAAGTAAATACATATATTCTTTACCTGAAATGATGGATACATATCGCACAATTGAAGAAAAGTGATTTTTTCCACCTACACTGATTGACAAGGTGTATGACTTCAAATGTTTCTTTAATGGATACATCAAGGAGAGAAAAAATGAACTAGTCGGACATCTTAATGTCCAATACTTCCAATTTATTGTAGTCGATGATGTTCCAATACTAAGGTACAAAGAATCCATCCGAGATATTGAGTGGTCAGAACCAGTTGAGTTGTGGAGTGTAGATGAGCAAGGTCGACCTAAATTTCCCACTGGGAAGCCATCTTTCTTAGGTCCCAAAGAGAATGATGTATGTTTAAAATAACTAAATGAAGGAATAACATCATACATAAAAATGTGGAAAGATATTATCGGCAATGATGATTCACCAATTGTTACAGAGGAATGGAAAAATAAATTAGAGTTTTGGGAAAGAGTTATTGGTACATTAGATGAAATCTACAATGATCATACAATAGTGGAAAGAAGTGATTAATCTTCTAAGGATTCCTAGCCCAAGACAAGGCAAATTGTCAATGCTAACTATAATGCACTCTATGTAATCTCAAGTATTATGGATGGGGATTTTGTTAATGTGATAGATGAACGAGTATATGTTGGACCCAAGTGAAACAAGCCAAATCCAACACTCAATCCTATGATTGATGTTGAAAAAGGAAAGATGTTGCTAATTAGATCAGGAAACGAGGATGAAGGGGAGATGATTTGGATGGAAAAATCCACCTCTGATATCTTCCAAGATGATCAAAATGAGACTCCTCATGTAAAGTTTGATTGGTGGAAGCCTAGTTTAGGGAAATACACAGGAAAAATATTAGAACAATATTGGGTACCAAATCCTAATGACACGTAACTTGAATCTATTCCAATTAATACCTTTGTTTGGGCATGGATGCCAAAGAAAGAACATTACATGAAGACCAAGATAAACAAATGTGGTGTAGAATTTGTACTTGATCTACTTGAGCGGATACCACGAGATCATGTGGAGATGATTCATGAATGTAATTTTGTCCTTTGAAGGATCTAATAATATACATGAAGATACACTTTTTCAATGTTTTTTGTATATCAAATATTCTTTTCTTATTATTTTTTAAGGAGTTTTATATTATTTAATACATATATGCAAATTTTCGCTCAACCTCAATGTATTCATGTGACGATGATTTATGCAAATTACATGACACCATTCAATAGTTAACTTTTCAATGCTTTGTTTAGATCAACATAATTTCTCACTATATCAACCTTGCATAATCAAATCCAATAATGCACTTAAAAACATTTTCTAGATTTGGTCTATTAAAACTATATTGAAGTAGATAATTAATATAAAACATTTAAACACTTCATGAATAAATACTAGACTCTTGCAATATAGTCTCAAGTGAGTTTTCCCTAATATTCCTTATTATATTTGATATAAATCAAATTGTACTACTCTGTTGCATTCTAATTCATAATAATTTGGTTTTGATAGTTAAACAACTTGCAAACTTTAAAGTGGTGTGAACATTATACTCAACACAGATAAAATATTTACTTAGTATCAATTATCAAAATGGCTAATAATAGTAACAAACACAATTACTATGTCGTTAAACTGTTTTATAGGTAAGAAATTTCTTACACAAACTATTATTCATGAGTCAATTTTTGATAAACTTTGCTTTAATACAGAGATACAAATATTAATGATAATAGAAATTATGTAAAGAATATAAGTTTTAGAGGAATATTAATATGTTTTTTTCAATACAATATGTTCAAACACTTCATGAATAAACGTAGAGCACTTGCAATATTTAGTTCACTCACTTTTCTGTGTTCCCTATGGTATTTGAAAAAAATCAAATTGTACTACTTTGTTGCTATTGTAATTCTTAATTGATTTTGATTGTTAAAAAAATTAATAATAAACATTGAACACATTATTAATATCAATGTCATTAAATAACTTTATAGGTAATAAATTTATCATATATTAATTTATTATTGATGAACTAAATCTCTATAGGAAGACCAAGATAAACAAGTGTGGTGTAGAATTTGTACTTGATCTACTCGAGCGGATACCATGAGATCATGTGGAGATGATTCATGAATGTAATTTTGTCCTTTGAAGGATCTAATAATATACATGAAGATACACTTTTTCAATGTTTGTTATATATCAAATATTCTTTTCTTATTATTTTTTAAGGAGTTTTATATTATTTAATACATATATGCAAATTTTTGCTCAACTTCAATGTATTCATGTGACGATGCTTTATGCAAATTACATGACACCATTCAATAGTTAACTTTTCAATGCTTTGTTTAGATCAACATAATTTCTCACTATATCAACCTTGCATAATCAAATCCAATAATGCACTTAATTTTTTTTTCTAGATTTGGTCTATTAAAACTATATTGAAGTAGCTAATTAATATAAAACATTTAAACACTTCATGAATAAATACTAGACTCTTGCAATATAGTCTCAAGTGAGTTTTCCCTAATATTCCTTATTATATTTGATATAAATCAAATTGTACTACTCTGTTGCATTCTAACTCATAATAATTTGATTTTGATAGTTAAACAACTTGCAAACTTTAAAGTGGTGTGAACATTATACTCAACACAAATAAAATAGTTACTTAGTATCAATTATCAAAATGGCTAATAATAGTAACAAACACAATTACTATGTCGTTAAACAAATTTATAGGTAAGAAATTTCTTACACAAACTATTATTCATGAGTCAATTTTTGATAAACTTTGCTTTAATACAAAGATACAAATATTAATGATAATAGAAATTATGTAAAGAACATAAGTTTTAGAGGAATATTAATATGTTTTTTTCAATACAATATGTTCAAACACTTCATGAATAAACATAGAGCACTTACAATATTTAGTTCACTCACTTTTCTATGTTCCCTTTGGTATTTGAAAAAAATCAAATTGTACTACTTTGTTGCTATTGTAATTCTTAATTGATTTTGATTGTTAAAAAAATTAATAATAAACATTGAACACATTATTAATATCAATGTCATTAAATAAATTTATAGGTAATAAATTTATCATATATTAATTTATTATTGATGAACTAAATCTCTATAGGTTACTTAGATTTTAATACAAAAATACAAATAACAATAGAAATAAATTGTGTTGCTATTCTAATTCATAATTTATTTTGATCAATTCAAGGGTAAACCTAGACTTAATAATGAAATATTTTCTCTTGTGGACTTTAAAATGACACCAACTTCCTATAATAAAATATAGTACTTTGAATACAATATTAACATCGATGTCATTAAATAACTTTATAGGTAAGAAATTTATCAAAAAATTAAAAATAAACACTGAACAGATTATTAAGATCAATTTCATTAAATAACTTTATAGGTAAGAAATTTCTTATATATTAATCTATTATTGATGAAGTAAACCTCGACGTTACTTAGTTTTTAATACAAATAATAGTAGAAATATATTTTGTTGCTATTCTAATTCATAATTTATTTTGATCAATTCAAGGGTAAACCTAGACTTCATAATGAAATGTTTTCTCTTGTGGACTTTAAAATGACACCAACTTCCTAAAATAAAATATATTACTCAATACAAACAATATTAGTTACTATGACAATAAATAAAAATGTTATAGTAACGAACACATTAGTATGATGTCATTAAAGAGATTTATAGGTCACTTGAAAATGGTGCCAATCTCCTAGACACACTATAGTACCTCAACGTTGAGATTGTTTTTTTTTTGTTTGTTAGTTTGTTTGTGACCTGCGGGACTAGCGTGTGGCTTGAGAAACCGTGACTCAGGGGCATCTAAGCCGTCAAAATCACCTGGGGATCACACCCAGCCTTAGCCACACCAACCCTTAACATGGCTAGATTTTTTGTCCCCGCAGGTTTCGAACCGGTGACTTTAACATCATGGAGTGCTTTAACAACACACTCTGTCATCGACTGTCCCACACCTCAAGGACTCAACGTTGATATTGTTACTATAATATCAATTTATAACTAAAATCTAAGTTAATAATAGTAATAGACATTGATTATTAATGACATTAAATAAATTTAGGGTGAGAAATTTCTTACAAATCTATTATTCATAATGTAATCCTTTATCAACTTAGCTTTTAATAGAAAATATACATAATAACAATAGAAATAAATTATGTTGTTATTCTAATTTATAATTGATTTTGAATGTTAAAACAATAAACTTAATATGTAGTAACTCACATATAATATTTTCTTTTGTCGACTATAAAATATTGTCAACCTTCTAATATAATAAAATATAGTACTCAATATAAACAATATTATTTACTATATCTAGAATTAAAATTGTCATAATAGTAAGAAACACATTGGTAATATGTCATTAAATAGCTTTTATATAGGTCACTTTAAAATTGTGCCAACCTTCTACTAGTATACGAACTCAACATTAGTTAGTATATTAAATTATAATTAAATTGGTTAATAATAGTAAGAGACACAATATTATTAATGTCATTAAATAATACTAATCAACTTACATTTTAATACAAGTTATAAATAATAGTAATAGAAATAATGTAAGGAATCCAAGTCTAAGACTTAGATTTGCTTCTGCAAGTTTATGTAAATTTGATTTTATATAGTTTATCATGATAAAATTATCAAAAAAATGGTGAATATATACAAAAAGTAGTGAACCAAGCAATTTTTTAATTCCACAATTTGAAAAAACACAATCTTGCTAATTTAGTTCAAAATTCTAGATCTATTGTTTTTTATTTAGATCCATTCTTTTACTTAACACACAAGTTAAGATGTAGCTAAATCAAGATCCACTATTGTGATCTAGATCCATTTAACTTTCAATAGAAAAATATAAATAATAATAATGGGAATAAATTACAATGATACATAAGGGTTTGTAATGATATGTTTATAACAAAAAAATGGTGAATATATACATTCAAAGTAGTGAATTAAATGATTTTCTAATTCCTTTTTTGAAAAAACTCAATATAGATAAAGTTCTAAAATTCTAGATCCACTGAATATTTTCAAATTTAATGAAATATGTGTTATTTGGGATATGGTGTCATAGCACAGGATAGGATCCAGATTGTATTAGTTCAGCTCACAAAGATTCCAGGCGATAGAGTGGTGGATGACACTATCCACTACAGAGGTTGCACAATTGTAGCCCCTGAGGCCCCACTTAGAGAGATGATTATGAGGGCTATGTGTGATCCACTTTCGACAGATCATTCTAGGTACTCGTATCAGTATGAGGCACCACAGGCGATAGGGCAAATTTCCAGGGAGGTATTTAGAATCTACAGATTACTCGGGTACATTGATGATGATCGAGATAGAATATTTCGTCGTGCAGTTTGGAAGGAGCTGAACAAATCAACATGCATAGAGTTGATTCCTGGTACTAAGATTCCTCAATATGAGGGAATACCAAGCAATTGGCTCATTTTGACTCTGATGGTTACCAGTATGGTGCAACATCAATTAGCAAGTATTAGGAGTGGTAGACTTCCTAATTGTTGGTGGGATCCAGGAATTCATTTGAGTGATGAATTTATTTAGATGATGGTTGACATAATCATGATAGTGATTGATCGACTTGATTTTTGGGACATCAGCAAAGGGGAGGTTGAAACTTAATCTATAGGGAAGGAAATACTTGAGTCCAGCCATGGACTTGCAGGCTTAGACTTCAGTGAGACACTTTTACATGAGATTATTCAGGATGGTGGCTTCAGTCCCTTCAGGGAGATTATCTTAGGGTTCCAGGAGAGGAGGGTGCAGACTAGGTGCGTTGGTCCGATGATGATGATCATAGTGGTGCAACGTCAACATGGTGGTACCTTTCCAGGATTAGTTTGGGACCCTAGGATTACAGTGCTTGATAGTTCAACTATTATTAGAGAGGAGAGCATTAGTTTTGACTTTTCATAGTTTACTTTTGGGAGGCTTAGCAGTCATTTTTTGGAGGAGTGGTCTTCTGAGGAGTTGACCATGTTTATGAAGCTTATAATTTCCTATCTTATCAGAGGTAGTCAGGTGGATTCTTGTATTGTCTACTTACAAACCGGTGCTATGAGTAGAGGGTGTTTCATGTCATATAGGATAGTGTGGGACTCTAGTGACTTTACCATCTACGGGGTCCTTGTGTTCACCTAGAGGGACTTTGCGGATGATATGTTGGGAGATTGTACAAATGATACTTGGATGATTGCAGTAGACAAGAGGTGATGGAGTATTTATGTCTTTCCCTTTGATACTTGGATACTTGGTGACCACATAGACTTCTCTACGATATCTAATCTTAGAGTGGTGATATGTTGGATGGGCATGATCCTCGATAGTGGATACGATCCTTTAAGGCATTACACCTTGTGGATGCTTAGTGAGTACAATGGTCGAATGACTATGATTAGAGTAGCACATGATCACCATGGTGATTCCTTTATGAGGATAGCTTGGGACCTAGGGACATGAGAAAATGCAGTAGTTGACATAGAGGAGAGATCCATTTTGTGTTCTCATGAGGTTGATTTCCTAGTAGAGCAGTACATTGATGAGTTAATTGAGTTATTTCAACATTGAGTGGCCTTCCTTGCTAGAGATTTTTAGGAGGCCTCTTATGTCCGGGATTTCGTCAATGCTAGGGGTACTCTTCTTCCCCCTTAGCCCCCCGAGCCGCAAAGGGGCTAAGGGGGCTTGACCAATGATGCCTAAAGAGCTTCGAAAGGGAATAACTTCCAATTCAGAGCTCAAATTTGAGAATGGTAATAGTCGTTGGAAAGATCTTGAAGAACAGAAGGTGATGGAGATCTCGAGAAGAGGATTCGAGATGATGGAGGAAAGAGAAATTTTGATGCCCAATCCCTTAAAAAGGTACTTAAGGGGTTGGGTGTGTTACAAATTAGTATCATAGTGGGAAACGTCACTTGGTCTGCTTGGTCTCACAAAAGAGTCAAGTAATTATTTTATTTCTTATAAAAATATAAGGGAGAGGGAACCCTGCACTACCCTATCTAGTAGAGCATTATTCAAACACAGGCCTGGATGGGTTGGAGAACAATCATAAGACTAGTTTACCAAGGCTAATATGAGCCTATTGAGAATATTACTGTCACATGGAAATTATCTGCATAAGTTCCTTGAGGAGAAGGATGTAGATTAAAATTTAGTTGGGATTTTACCTAACAAGATTGAATTATGCTAGACCGTGGCAGAATAATCCTACCATTTCCTTTGGAAATGATATCCAGTCCTACAAAAACTTGGATGCAAAGGATGTAGATTAAAATTCAGTTGGGATTTTACCTAACAAGATTGAATTATGCTAGACCGTGGTAGAATAATCCTACCATTTCCTTTGGAAATGATATCCAGTCCTACAAAAACTTGGATTATGCTGAGAGGCATTAATGATAAAACTTGGATGCAAATGGCATAAACTTGTTTTAAGAAATACTTGAGTCCACAGGGAAAATGGACTGAATAGGTGGTAGGAATTGCCTAAAACATGGGCTACTTAATGAAGCCTATGTTAATTAAAAGTGTTGATTAAATGAAGGATCTGGCATTGGGAGTACAATCATCCATGTCTAGATACCTTATGAAAGTAGGTGAGATCATCCTACTTGATCTGTCATAACTATAAAACTTCCTATTGGGGTAATCACTCTTTGTAAAATAAAAGAAGTCATGTGAACTGAGAATTAGCGTATCATAAATGGAAGTTACTTTGAAAAGAAAGTGGTTCATAGAAAAATGAGATAATTAATCCACATTAACCTTGTATTGTCTCTCTTTATCTCTCAAATGAGAACCAATTAATGGATCATAAATGACCCTCGAGCAATGTGCAAGTCACAATATATGGATGAAAATATTACTAAGTATAGGTCACAGAGAGAGATCAATGCCTTTAGAAACTAGTTGTGCAGAGGTGTAGTTGTGTGGCACTGTAAAGTGAGCAAAAGTGTGGGGATCATAGATATTGGTTGTGTGGAAGGTGGGTTATATGGAGTTATCCACACAATCATTTGTGTGGGAGGGGGGGATGCGCGAAGGTTCTATTTGTGTAGAGGAGAAGTCTGTGTGGGGTCTCCACACTACAAGAAATAAACTAAGTGGTGTGATGTGTGGAAAGAAGGTCTTGTGCAGAATGTGGGTGATAGTTATAAAAGAGGGGATCTTTGCACAAGGTAAGGAATCCCACTCAAGTCACAAAAATGGCTAAGTATAGTAATTTTTTTTTTTATGTGTAGGAGCATGGTGGAACATAAAACAAGTGGAAGGGGAAAAGGTTCTACATATGGGAATACTTGAAAATGAAAGGTGATGCATGAAAATGGATCAATAGGAGGTTAGAAAGGATAGTAATGTGACATGTATTTTGAAATTGTGATCTAATTTGAGTATATGCAGGGCAATCTAGGAGAAAGTTCTTTTAATCTTCAACCCTCTTAGTGTCACAAAGATGACATATTTTTTCATCTGACGGTGTTTTGGAAATAGTCCAATGTCTAGTTTGGCTATGTAGCTCATGGGAGTTGGTTCAAATTTTACCAATATTGATTTTCTTCTTTTCTCTAGTCGAAACTGTGAGACACTTTTGATCTTATAGATTATGGCTCAACACCTCCTTGTAGTATCTTAATTTACTTTTATATTGTAATTATTTATCACACCATACCTTCTTCTTAAATTGGTATTCATCATATTGACATCTTCATGTATCTCCCAATTATTTAGCTAATACTTGGCATCTTTTTTCCATCCTCACTTGAGTTGCTAGTGGTTTTGGATGGAGTTTCAAGCAATTTTAGGAAGCATCTTGTCGTCCATGTTATTTATATTGTTCCTATACATTAAATACCTAATTGTGGCTGCGCCCTCAATTGGGGTAAATTATCTCTTCTATAAGGAGGATATGATAGGGTGTATTTCCTTTAATTTTGAGATTATAAGTGATAAAATTATTTTAGACTTGTTGTATCTTTCTCCAGGATTCTCTAGAGATAATGCATCCCCAAACTTCACATACATATAATATAACATGAGTGACGGGAGTATCAAAGAGGATTTTTTCTTAGTCCATAGCCAAAGGTCCACTAGTTTATACTTGTTTCCAAGCCCGTAATAATATTTCCACCCTCCATTTATCCTCTTCTCAATGCTATAGTTCCAATTGATCTTGGGATGAATATCAATTGTGAGATATTTGTATGAAGGAACTTCTTCCATGTTATGGTTGTCAAATATGAAAGTATCATAGGTGATCTTTTGGGATTTAGTTATCATAACCTTCATTTTTTCAATGTTCACATTCATATACATATTAGAGGAAGCATCTGTAACAACCCCCCATCTGGTACGACTCCTACACCTTACAACTAGTAAAAGCATCCTTAATTTTTTTTTTTTTTTTTTGTGTGTGTGTGTAGGAAGGGAATAATGAAATTATACTCAACATCACAACATGACGACGAACCAACACATTCAACTCACATGACAACAACATAATGACCAATCATAGAAGCACATCAATCCCCTGGAAGCAACGTACGACATTCAACTGACGAAGAATAAGAATGAATACCCACCTGTCCTACCCTGCAATGGGTAGGACCTCCAAGACACATAAGCAATGCTCAAGCCCAGGTTCATATTGATTTTGACCATTTAAGGTCTCAGGGCTGGCGACTGTTCTGAGGAACAAGGAGGTGTCTACATCCCGCTTGACACAAGCAGACCAGGAACAATAAAGTTTACAAACCAAGTACAAACATTAATTAAAAGGAACCACAACACCCTCAATGGAAGCACAAGCTAAAAACGACTTCACCAATACCCCGATTAATCATCGAGTCAAGCTAGTCAATAATTACAGTCTATATTAATCATCTATTACGAGCCCAACTTAGTATGTCTAAATGCAATATGACAATAAGGTACAATCTAAATTAGTCTTATAACCCATCCATTTGCGCAATTTTAAATTAAAAATTGTCATCAAGGTATCCTCTAAATCAGAGTTAGATAGACATCAATAAGCAAGTCTGAACTTTGACTTGGCTAATAATTAAAAATATAATTAATCAATAATTATAATCTAACTAGATTGTCTAAATTATAATTTAGCCATTAATATGCAATCAAAAAGACATTAAAGGCAACCAGTCTAGCAAAGTTAAAATATGCAATCCCATCCTTATTTCCCAATCAAATTAAATCATTAACACAACCTACAGGATCACATCTATTATAATCCAAATCTCCATCCAACTAACATCAATTTCATATCTAAATTAGCAAGTCTAATATACAGCTGGTCAACTAATTCAAATCTAAATTCAACCTTAAAAGCAAAGCAAGTTTAGTAAGTCTAAATCACAACTAGACAACAAATTACCATTCTAAAATGACCTTAAAAGCCATCCAATTTTGCAGGTCCTAAACACAAATTTAGACACTAACTACGACTATACAATCACATTAATAGGTTATAACTTTAGCAATTGCCAAGATATAAACAACATTCACTATATCAATTATAATGCTGCTAATGACTTTAACATCAAACACGCCTTAAGTATGTTGTCTTAAAATAAATTGCCTTCCCAATCCTAAAATCACTGTCATTACTTTACTGCCAATTCAATAACTATTTTTTAATAAATTTGTTGCCATTCAACCTGTCACTTAATAAATTTATGTCAATTAAAAAAAAAGGGGGTTCACTGCCATTCCAACTGTCATTTAGTAGTGGTAGCCATTTCAACCATCATTTAAATTTACTGTTGCTAAATTACGTCAATTAAAAAAAATGGGTTTATTGCCATTCCAACTGTCATTTAGTAGTGGCAGCCATTTCAACCATCATTTAAATTTACTGTTACTAAATTACTGTCGTACGCAATTAGGGAGAAATAATGCCATACACATTAAGGAAATCAATGCCGAATATAACATACAGAATTTGACCTGAGAAAAAGGCTGTACAATACACCACACACAAAGGCAAGGTAGGGCGGTCAGTGATAGGGATGGAAAGGAGTCAAGAAGGCGCAAGGATTGATAACAACCTCACCAAGTTAAAAATACAAGAAGACGCAAAGATAAAAATCCTAGCAGTGCCGAACACACAAGGAGTTACACTCGTGGTAGCAACAACACCATACCCCTTAATGGTAAGGATTTCGTGCTAAATTCTTAGCATACAACAGTCACCTTAAGGTCAACACAGGAAGAATGTGCATCACTCAACAATAAAAAAAAAAAAGTTGTACAGGAAGGTAACCCCTTTTGCGTTAGCGAAACAACATCTACTTTCAAGTATGGTGGTGAGTTTGTTGGGATGAGATAAGATAGGTGCACACTTTCAGAGAGTTGTTCTAATTATCAGAGTAAAGGATCATAGTTTAGATAAATGTAACCAAGCAACAATAGACTCACGCCATCCTTAGAGGGAAAATTGTAACCACTCAACGCCGCAGTCAACCAGACATCAATTTGCCATACCACAAGGGAAAAACGGGCGCATTGAGGCAGTAGATGGAAGGTAAGATCCGAGGTAAAAAGGCATGGTACAATTTTTTTCTGGTAAAACTCCGTGGTAACAAAACGTGGTCAAAACCTGGTCACAAGTCAAGGTAAAATCAGACATCTCAGAAAGGCGGTTTAAGCAAAAAATGTGGGCATCCTTAGGAGTGGAAAAAGGAGGTCATTTACACATCAAACACATGCTATGTAAACATGCCAAAGGATAGATAAGATCACAGGGATCTCCATATTAGATATTGTATAGGTTTAAGAACGAATCACGCCAACCACAGATAAAACGTAGGTAAAAGGGATAAGCAGATAAAAACGTAGATGTAAAGGATGGATGAAAAGTAGAGTTACATTGCCAATATCAAGTGTTGAACACACATAAACGAATTTACCATTAAATGATAATTACACAGTTAAATTCGACATTAAGGTGATGAAGACGCAGGGTTAAATTTTCTATCATTAACAAAACACAGGGTTAATAAATTTATAGCTATCACATATTGCAATCGCTGAAATAATATTTTTACATCCATTCCTACTTACAACAACAAAGATAATATTTTTACATCAGTTACACAATTACAATCGCATAAGTAATAAAAACCAGTCAATCCAACACGAACCTAAACGCAGATTGAAGTCAAAAACTTTTTACATATCGAGATACCAATATAAAAATGGTGAGAATAATAAGAGAGCACCAGGGCCATAAGGATAGCTCATCGGAAGGATTGCAGGGATTCTATCAGTCAAGGCACATAAAAATAAACCACAAGGAAGCAAGATAATCCATACGCATAGGTTGTATGGGAAGACGCAAGTCAAACAACCAGGCAAGGACATCCACAGAGGTAGACGACGGATAGGTTTGCCTTTGCTTCATCATCCTCGCACAGAAAAGAAGGGATTTGAGATCCATAGGTATTTTAATGCTAAGGCGATGATCGTAGATTAGGCTCCTGGCCGACTGCTCAGGCGAGGACTGGAAATCTAGGAACGAAGTCTAAACAACCTCAAGGTCACAATCAACACCACAGGTTGGTCACACCATGCAGGTAAACAAAGGCCATGAGAGTCAACAATCGTCGAGATAAGCTCAGAAAAGTTCAGTCATCAATCTAGACATCCAATCTACTTACATAATCAACATGCAAATCTAACCATAAAGCCTACAACATCTATTATACAAATGAAAAGAGAGTACCGTTGCCTGATAGCCCGCTCCGAGTGACATCCGCACGCTTCGTGCAACTCCTGCTCGCCGACCGTCAAGACTTCATCGGTACCTCCCAGCCAATGCTAGGGGTACTCTTCTTCCCCCTTAGCCCCCCGAGCCACAAAGGGGCTAAGGGGGCTTGGCCAATGATGCCTAAAGAGCTTCGAAAGGGCATAACTTCCAATTCAGAGCTCGAATTTGAGAATGGTAACAGTCGTTGGAAAGATCTTGAAGAACAAAAGGTGATAGAGATCTCAAGAAGAGGATTCGAGATGGTGGAGGAAAGAGAAATTTTGATGCCCCATCCCTTATAAAGGTACTTAAGGGTTTGGGTGTGTTACAAATTGGTATCATAGTGGGAAACAACACTTGGCCTTCTTGGGCTCATGAAAGAGTTAAGTAATTATTTTATTTCTTAGAAAAATATAAGGGAGAGGGAACCCTGCACTACCCTATCTAGAAGAGAATTATTCAAACATAGGCCTGGCTACGCTGGAGAATAGTCATAAGACTAGTTTACCAAGGCTAATATGAGCCTGTTGAGAATATTATTGTCATATGGAAATTATCTGCATAAGTTCCTTGAGGAGAAGGATGTAGATTAAAATTCAGTTGGGATTTTACCCAACAAGATTGAATTATCCTAGACTGTGGCAGAATAAGCCTATCATTTCTTTTGGAAATGATATCCAGTCCTACAAAAGTGGGATTATGCTAAGAGGCATTAATAATAAAACTTGGATGCAAATGGCATAAACTTGTTTTAAGGAATACTTGAGTCCATAGGGAAAATGTACTGAATAGGTGGCATGAATTTCCTAAAACATGGGCTAGTTAATGAAGCCCATGTTAATTAAAAGTGTTGATTAAATGAAGGATCTAGCATCGGGAGTACAATCGTCCATGTCTAGAGGCCTTATGAAAGTAGGTGAGATCAGCCTACCTGACCTGTCATAACTATAAAACTTTCTATTGGGGTAATCACTCTTTGTAAAATAAAAGAAGTCATGTGGACTAAGAATGAGCCTCATGGGAAAAGTGGAATGATATGAGGAAGTTCAAAAGCTCATGGTTTTAATAATGGAGTGTATATCCATGTTAACTAAGGGTAGGTCTATGTATGAAAATGCAAGAGGTAAGTAAGTGGAACCCATTTGCACTTCAGACATGGGTATAATGCTTGGTGCACAGAGATATGTTGAAATGCATATTGCAAGGATAGAGCATGCATATGACATGCATATATACTTAGTACAATCTGTCATTGAATGTAAAATATGGTAATATCATAGATCATATGGTTATTGATGATCTGAATATGGAAGCATAAGTAAAAGGTTGATGATATTGAGTACATAGTGCCTTATGAGGATAAGGTAGAATGGTTAATGAAATGTTGATCCTGAATGTGGTAAAGGAAGTGTTGGGACACTTCTAGAGGACCAATGGATCAAGTTGACATCCAGAGGTGGAGGATATCCATATAATGTAGGGCTTGGTATACTAAAGTAGTAGTGAGAGGGAATCTAGAAAAGGATTCCCTTGATAAAAACATTTGTTACCAAAAATGGTTTGATGCATGAAAAAATAAGCTTGATAAGTTGTCTTGTTGCCTTGGGAATTGTTGGAATTTCCCAGATGGTATTTCTGGATTGTTGAATAACTTTATACTATTTGAGGAAAAAATGCCTTCTTACTGGTTGTTGTCATATGGAAAGGGGGACATATTTATGATTATGTCTGTTAAACTTGCCATGTGGATATCATGCGAATGATTGCATGCTCTCAGCAGAGAGCAACTCAGTGTTGAGTATCTCTATGAGACTTGTCATAATAATGGCAACAAGATCCTTGGGAGGAGGATATGGAATTCTGATATGTCCATGTGTATGAGTGACATGGAAAAGGTGCAAGCAATGAGCTTGCATGATGAATGTTTAACTGTTGAGGAGAATACAATATTCACACCCTTACATAGCCACAATACAATTCAACACATATTTCATTAAATTTGGAAAAATTCCATTACATGGGCTTCATCAACATTCAATTTTTTGTAAATCACCATATTAAATTAAGATAAGATAAGATAAAAATAGTTTTAGTAATGTAAAACCATCTAATGACCATGAATAGGTCAAACATAGGACTATTAGGTACAACAATATCAATGCATGGTAGGTGTGTGAAAGAATCTCTTATAATCAATTGATTTGAGTTAAATCATATTAGTATATTTAACATCCAAGTGAGATATTATTGTTGTGGATAGAAGACATTGAATCGATGTTTGAATTTGGTGCCTAATGACTCCCACCCCATTGCCACAACTGAGGGGGGTGGGGGTGGGATTTGTTTATCAATGACGATGTTGTGAGGATTTCCTAAGTGGAGGGATGGTGCCTCCCTTGCATTGTCTTGATACAGGTCTAAATAGAAGATAAAATTTCCTACTTCTTGGTGCCTTTAAGAAGCACCACAGAGGTGGTGATCATTCAAGCGATGTTCAGTGGGGGAGGTGGTCTGAGAAAGAAATATCTAAGCCTGAGGCATTCTCTCATGTATATTAAAGATAAGCACTATTGATCTGGGTATTTGAAGAAGGATATTGGCATTGTTGATCTATCTCCACTCAAAGCCATGAAGTACATTAAGTGAGAGTGCTTAAATGGGGATTTAAGTTGGTCCATTATGATGGACAATGTCATGGAATGAAGTAAATGAGTGGCCTTTGAGAACCTACTAACCTAGACAAGTAAGAAATGGAGGCAAGGACCTTCGAAGAGCGGTACTCTAAGAAACCCAGGTATCGATATCTCCCCATCAACATTTTCGATTTTGAAAAACCACTGATAGGATGTAATAGTGCCATCCAACTATAAAAAAACCCATGGAACTTGAGCATTTTTTTCACCAAGTCTAGGAGAAAATGAGAAGAATTTTAAATGGAGAAGAGATAGATGTTGAAACTTATTTTTTCAAATATTTTATTTGAACTTTGTATATGTTCCAATGCTCTTTGATTATTGATGATTTAGTATAATTACAAATAAATTATCAATTAAGATATTAATTTTCAAGATCAAGTAAATAATATTCAAATTTATTAATCTATGACCCATGATTCTCCCATGTAGCCTAAATAGACCACTTAGAACTCATTATCAATTAATTCTAATTTCTTTTATTAAAAATGCATCTTTATTTACATGGACTTTTATTTCAAAAATACATCGCATTTATACACTCATATTAATGTATATAACTATATAAAATTCAATAAATAGATTTGTGTCGTGTTGGCTTATATGAGGTGATTTCAATTACAAAATAAGATGAAATTTACAAAATGTTAATATGGATGGAGAAATCAAATTTCATATTGGTGCAAAAATTTCAAAGACATCCATATATGACACATCTCCAATGAATCTAAATAGTCCACTTAACACTCATTAGCACTTAATTGTTCTATGTTTTTTCAAGAAAAGTTTTTTTTTAACATGGAGTTTTATTTCAAAAACTACAATGTCACATTTATATATTCGTACTAATGCATATTAATAGGAAAATAAATGACTTCATTGGTTATTGACTTACACAAGATGATTTCATTTACAAATAATTGATTTAAGAATACATATTTACACTAAGTTATGGATTGAGAAATCAAATGCCTTACAAGTATGAAGGCATTCATCTATAACCCATCCCATTAGCTTAAATTTTCCACTTAACATTGATTATCAAGAAATCCTAAGATCTTTTTTTTAAAGAAATGTTTTGTTGTTTATATAAAGTTTTATTTCAAAAAATTTGTATTGCATTTATACACTCATATTTTTTTTTTTGTTTGTTAATTTGTGCAGGACCTGCGATTAACCTGTGGCTTGAGAAACCGCGACTCAGGGGCATCTAAGCCGTCAAAATCACCCGGGGATCGCACCCGGCCTGAGCCACACCAACCCTTAACATGGTTGGATTTTTTGTCCCCGCAGGTTTCGAACCGGTGACTTTAACATCACGGAGTGGCTTAACAACACACTCCGTCACCGACTGTCCTACACCTCGGGGACATTTATACACTCATATTAATGCATATAAGTAAAAGTCAATAAAATAACTCCATGCCTTATTGCCTTATATGAAATGATTTCAATTCATTTACAAATTCAAATTTAGAAAAATTTATGGACAATGAAACCAAATACCTTACACTTCAAAAAGTTCAATTAAAGATAATTCATCTATGACACATTTTCCTTAATAGTCAACTTAGCACACATTTTCAATTAATTATTTGTTTTTTTAAGAATGCAATTTTTTTGTTTACAATGGAGTTTTATTTCAAAAATTACATATTATATGCTTATATTAATGCATATTATAGGCAATTAAAAATCATTAAGTAACATTGAGCTTTGTTGGGTTCTAATATGATATGATTGCAATTCAAATATTAATTGATTTAAATATGCAAATTTACAAAAAAGTTAAGGATTGAAATATCAAATATCTTATAGTTCAAAAAGGGAAAACTCATTCACCTATGACCCATCTGCCATTAGCTTGAATAGTCCACATAGCATTCATTATCAAGTAAATTATTCTAATTTTAGGTGTAAGAAATGCATCTTTATTTACACGGAACTTTATTTCAAAATTTAAATTTCACATTTATACAAGAATATTAATACATATAAGTAAATAAAAGTCAATAAGTAACTTTGTGCTTCATTGACTCATATGAGATTATTTCAATTACAAATAATTCATTTAAGAATACAAATTTACAGAAAAAATTATACACTAGAAAAAAAATGTGTACAGTGTAACAAGGTCAATGTAAAAACAATTATAAACAATAATAAAAATGTAGGAAATTTTGGAAGAAGCCTGTATAGACAAAATAATGTGGAGCTTAAAGCTCGAAATAATCCTCCTAAGGACTATAAAAGGTGTTTCACCTAAGCAAAACAACGTTCAAAGATTACAAAATTGGGCTCAGAGCTGATTGAGAACTTTGTTGTTGTTTTATCATCAAACTGACTATGTATCTCCTTATACAATCTAGTGATTTTGTTACTATAAACTTTTACATATTGGCCAAAAAAAATATACATCGAACATGTATAATTCAGACTGTTTATTCATTGTCGAGAGTTTCCAAATTTTCCTCATGATTGGGCTCATCATCCTTGATCTCCATTAGAACAATTTCTTGATTTCCATGAATTTCTTCCGAATTTGTTGCCTATATTTCTGAATTGAGTTGATTGATTGAACCTAAGTTTGATTGTGGTGGCAATACTAGGCCTCGTAACTAATGGTTTCCTTGTTCCAAAGCATCCACACGCTGTGAAATTATCATCACTGTTTTCTCCAAATCCCTATAGCATTGTCTTTCTTGCACTTTCTCCTATTCTGACATCTCGATTTTTAGAAGTAGAGACACATTTATTTGTTCCTGATTGGCTACTATTTTAGATAGTTGAGTATGATACAACCTATTGCCTTCCACCATCTTCATGTCTATGTAGAATGCACTTAATATCGTTGTATGAAGGGTCCATGTCATTAAAGAGGCTCCTAGGAGGGAAAAAAAAAAGCCAACTACACTTGAACCAGAAATTAGTCTTGAACCACCTGTACTTGGAATAGCTCGAATGTAGGAGGTATCCTTAGACCTGGATCCGAGAAGTGAAACAAACCTCCCACTAATGCCTTGATTGTGTATCCATCACAATAGGCTCTAGATGAAAGCTTCCACATGCACCAGAGGGAATGATAGGAACACATTGGTGTCCTTGAAGTTGGGTATAGCCTAGAGAAATTAATTCCCAAGGATGTTGTTCATAACTCCTTGATGTAGCCTACTTCATATAAATCAAGGGATGTGGTGGAACATTGTTCGCCCATTTACCTTTATAACTCCTTGTCTAAGAAGAGCTCCTTTTTTGGCCTCATGGTCAGCGTCGGAGTTGAGCTCTCTTTTAATGTGATAGAAGGAGTAAGTCTCAAATTTCTTGATGATGAAGTTTATTCTTTCTAAAGCACCAACGAAGACATTTCCTCCCACAATATTTTGAGTGACAATTGATCGGTTAACTAGCATGGTATCTTCAAAAATGACAATTTTTCTCATGCCATATGAAAGGGCCAAACTGAGGCCTTTAAGGAGATTGAAAACTTTAGCTTCATTGTTTCTCATAGTGCCTAAACCCTAAGTATAACTTATTACTGTATGTCCTCCGAGATTGATTATATTCCTGCCCACACATGTCTCCCCTGATAATAGTAATGTATATTAATATCATTGTCAATTCCCATATATTTAAAAAATATATAAAATTGTACAAATCGATTCACCAATTGAAAAATTAGAATGTACTTTTGAATAAGTTTTTAAAAGAAAATATCTTCGTCTACTGCAATGGAGTCAATGTTCTATTGAACATTCAGATGTAGTCATGTTTTTCTTTGATACAATGAAATTTCTTAAAAAAGAGGAATAAAACCTACATAAGCCAAGCATCTTACAATGAATTCAATGTTCTATTGAACATTCAAATGTAGCCATGTTTCTCTTTGATACAATGAAGTGTCTTAAGAAAGGGGAATAAAACTTGCATAAGCGAAGTATCTTGCTCTTGTCATGTATAAGTGTTTATCAGGATGTGGTTTGACCGATATCTAACGAATTAAGAAGTAAGTTTTGATGTATCTATCAACAATACATTTGATTCATTGTATTTCTCCATATTGGGACAACACATCACTTAACCTTTTCTCATAACATTGTATTGTACTCCCTGCTTTGAATTTTTCTTACAAATGACAGTGAGACATGTTCCATGTGAATTCAAAGTCCCCCATATCAATATTTGATTTTTCAAGTACTTGTCAAATGTACTTGTTAGTAACAATTGATGTCTATATTGCAACATTATAATTTTTTAAGTAGTATTTTAATACTTTCCACTAAAAAGGTCTAAAAAAGTAGGACTTGTCACCAAACTCCCAATCTGTTTTTCTTTGAATATGACAACTTGGTTCATTTATGGTGTATGATGAGAATAATACTCTTTCATTTCAAATATCAACAACATATTTCCACTAATATTAATTCCCATTTGCATTTGCACTACAACTGTATATATGACGTTAATATTTCTCCACTTCAACACTTCATTAATTAAGGACATCAAAACAAGACATTTAAACGCATTTAAAAAAATCATATTGCTATCGATTATCAAAATTTTCCATTTGTATATAAGGGAACATTGCGCGGAGTTAAATGAAAATAAAAAAATATAATTACAGTGGCTCAGTGCAATCAAACAAACTAATGATATGTTAATTCAAATCAATGATTTTAAGAGTTATAATGACTATTTAAATTGTAATTGAAAATTTAATTACAATGGCCCAAATCAAGCAAACAAACTAATTATGTGTTAATTTCCACATACAACCTAATACACTTTTTAAATTTCAAACAAACAAACTAATTATATGTTAATATGCATATACTATTTCATACAATTTTTAACTTTTATGAAATAAGAAAAATTTATAAGAATACATTGAACCACCCTTCAAATCACTAATTTTTAAGAATTATAATGATCAATTAAATCGCAATTAAAAATAATAATAGCAATGGTTCAATTCAAGCAAACAATTGAAATTGTTATCTAATAATTTCAACATACAACCCAATACATCTTTTAAATTTATATGGAATAAGAAATTTTTATACGAATACATAAAACCACCATTCAAATCACTAACCTTTATTCACTCAGTGTCTCCCTAGAAATAAACAAAATAACAATATTTTAATTTCTAGTAATGACAAACAAACCACCAATTCTTATATTGGTATTATGAAATAGAAGTCAACTTAAATTGAAAAATGCTACAAAATATAGTAATAATTCATGATGTCATACGTATAATGATCAAGAATTTTTAGTATAATCATGATATTCATGTTTATATATGAAAGACACATTAGTCATCTTAAGATACTACTAAATGTAAATCAAAATCCTTCAAATTATTGCCTTGTTGAATTTATTCAATATTCTCCATAGATCGGTGATCAACCAGTTAACTTCTTGGTCCTTTCCAATGAATGGAGTGGTAAGAACCACATTTTCTTTGGGAATTTTTTTCACTGTCTCAAGTAACAATTCACTATAACAATGTTAGATTCATTATATTGAGTATGTGTATGCCACATTTTTTCCAATGATTTAGTGTGTATAATTGTTGTTAGATTGTCAGTGTCCTCATGTCTCTTTTGTGATTTACAATCTGAAGCAGTCCATGTAAACACAAGTTGATCTCATGATGTTTTTGAAACCAACTATTTTAAAACTTTTGTTGCAATTTGTTTTGAGGTTGTAGTCCAAGTTGCAATGTCAAGATATTCATTCTGGAAACACATATCATGAAAATGTATTGCATGTGGATGAAGCCAATTTTTTTTCTTTCTATTGTGTCATCCTCAACCCTTCCCATTTTTTCAATATGTTATTTTTTTGATGCATCATCATTGATGCTCTGATAGGAAATGTCCATTAACTAAAAAATAACTAATTTATTTTCAATTATTTTGGTTGCAAAACAATAATAGATAATCATATCAATCCATTTTATAGATGAGCCATTGTTCTCTTGTATTGTCTTCATGGACCCTAGAGAAAAAAATGTTAAACCTTCAATCAAATACCAATAATACTTATTTTGATCAAATTTTGTAGTATAATATATATTTAATACTTAATTCTATAGTATAACACATGTAATTTTTGTTCTTATTTGTCTCTATAATAAACATTTGAAATGCTATGATTTTTACAAGGATTAAAATTTTAAAATAACAAAAGAAACAAAAAAACAAGTTATAAGTAACTAATATGATGATATGTTCATGATCGTATCTTTGCATCTCAATTTTGTCTTTGTTCTCCTTATTTGTCTCTATAATATACAATTAATATGTTATGAATTATGATAATGAATAAAATTCACGCAAGAACAAAACATGTCAAGTACCTGATTTATCATATTCTTGATTATAGTTTTGTTTCACATCCACTTGATCAATGTATTTGTTATCTTTGTTTGTCACTATAATAAACATAACAAATGTTATAAATTGTGATAATGAATAAACATTTTTAAATAACTAAACAAACAACGAATCATGTCAAATACCTCATATGGTATTTTGTTCTTGATTATAGTTTTGTGGCACATTCCCTTTACCATTGTATTTTTTCTCATTTCTAACTATAATCAACATATGAAATGCTATGAATTGTGACAATGAAAAAAATTAAAAAAAATAAGAGAAACAACAAGACAAGTTAAGTACATGATTTCATATTGCAATCCATCAGTGGGTTTTATATCTCCGTCATTTTCTTCTCATTGCCCTGATTAATGCCTTTGTTCTTACATTTCCCTATAATAGACATCCAAAAATGTTATGAAATGTGGCAATTAGATAAATTTTAAAAATATCAATAGAAACAACCAAACAAATTATGTACCTGTTATGGCATCTTCTTCTCCTTTTATTTCCATTTCCAAGCATTTTTCAGCATTGTGCACACTATATTGATTATTCCTTTGTTGCACAATGTCATCATTTTATTCTTTCATTGTACTTGTAATAAAATGAACAAGAATAAGAACAAGTGTATAACCCATGACAATAGCTAACCCTGGTGATCATTAAGATTAAGACACCCCTAGAACATTAATTGCATCATTTTAATTGTGCGTATAGGAGAGATAACACCCACTAGCTTTCCTTCTAGCACAAGCATAAGTGCATTGCCAACAAAAGCATTACACAGTAAAACAAAGCTAGTTATTGCTCGATTTCCATCTAAGAAAAGAACAAGTGTAAATACCACTACAGTATCATATTTTAATACAATACTTATTTGGTAGTTATGGATCTTCTTAGCTTTCTCTAGAGCCAATAAAAAGGAACACACAAAGGTAAAACACTAAGTATGGAAATCATTAGGAATAATTCCATTTTAGCACAAGAACAACATTGCACAATGAATAAAAGCTAACGTGTGCTACTTTTCCTTCTTTCACAAGTAAAAGGACATTTCGAGCAACAACATTCCACTGTGAAGAAAATTTATCACGTGGTAGTTTTCGTTCTTGCACAAGCACAAACACATTTCAAACAACATCATTCCACTGTGGAGGAAAGTTAGGACATGCTAGCTTTCCTTCTTGCACAAACATAAGCACATTTCAAAAAAAATCATTCCATTGTGGGAAAAGCTAGTGTGTGCTAGCTTTCCTTCATGCACAAGTGAAAGAGCATTTCAAAAAACATCACTCCACTGTAGAGGAAAACTAGCACATGTTAGCTTTCCTTTTTCCACAACCACAAGAGAATTTCAAAGAACATTATTCCACTGTGGAAAGAAATCTACCATGTGCTAACATTCCTTCTTGCACATGCACAAGTGTATTTCGAGCAACAATATCCCATTGTGGAGAAAATCTAGCACATGCTATCTTTTCTTCTTGCACAAGCACAAGCACATTTCAAACAACAACATTCCACTGTTGAGTAAAACTCACACCTACTAGATTTTATTCTTGCAAAAGAACAAGAGCATTTCAAACAACATCATTCCATTGTGGAGGAAATATATATTTCCTTCATGCACAAGCACAAAAACATTCGAACATGTATCCATTGTGTAAGAAAGTTAATGTGTGCTAGCATTCCTTCTTGCACAAGAACAAGTGCATCTCGAACAACATCATTCCACTATGGAGGAAATATAGCGCATGTTATCTTTCCTTCTTTCACAAACATGGGTGCATTTCAAACAACATCATTTCAATGTGGTGGAAAACAAATGTGTGCTATCTTTCCTTCTTGCACAAGCACAAGTGCATTTCGAACATCATTCCATTGTGAAAGAAAGCTAGTGCATACTATTTTTCCTTCTTGCACAAGCACAAACACATTTCTAACAACATCATTCCACTGTAGAGGAAAACTAGTGCGTCCTCACATTACTTCTTGCACAAATGCATTTTGAACAACATCATTCCGCTATGGAGGAAGCTAGTGCATGTTAACATTCCTTCTTGCACAAGCACAAGTGTATCTCAAACAACATAATCCTACTGTGGAGGAAAGCTAGTGTGCGTTAGATTTCGTTCTTGGACAAGCACGATCACATCTCAAACAACATCATCCCACTATAGAGGAAATTTAGTGCTTGCTATATTTCCTTCTTGCACAACCATGAGCGCATCTCAAACAACATCATCCAACTGTGCAAGAAAGTTAGTGCATGCTAGCTTTCCTTTTTGCACAAGCACTAGTGCATTTAGAACATCATTCCATTGTGTAGGAAAGCTAGTGCATACTAGATTTCATTCATGTAATGGCGCTAGCACATCTCGAACAACATCATCCCACTATGGAGGAAATCTAGCATGTGCTAACTTTCCTTCTTGCACAAGCATGAACGCATCTCGAATAACATCATCTCACTTTGAAATAAATCTAGTGTGTGATAGGTTTCCTTCTTACACAAGCATAAGCACATCTTGAACAACATTGTTCCACTAAGGAAATCTAGCATGTGGTATCTTTCCTTTGCATAGGTATCAACACATCTCAAAGAACATCATCCCACTATTGAGAAAATCTAGCGCATGCTAGCTTTCCTTCTTGCATAGGAACAAGTGCATTTTTAACAACATCATCCCACTATGGAGGAAAGCTAACGTGTCCTAGCTTTCCTTCTTACACAGGAACAAACACATCTCGAACAAAATCATCTCATTATGGAGAAAATCTAGTGCATTATAGCTTTACTTCGTGCATAGGCACAAGCACATCTCTAACAATATCATCCCACTATGGAGGAAAGCTACCACATGATATCCTTCCTTCTTTCATAGGAACAAGAGAATATAGAACAAAATCATCCCACTATGGAGGAAAGCTATCACATGCCATCTTTCCTTCTTGCACAGGGAAGAGTGCATCTCGAAAAACATTTATCCACTATGGATGAAAGATGCCTTAACTTTCCTTCTTGCAAAGGAACAAGTGCATCTCGAACATCATCCCACTATGGAGGAATGCTAGTGCATGATATCTTTCCTAATTTCACAAGAACAAGTGCATCTCGAACAACATCATTCCACTATAGAGGAAAGATAGTAGCTTTCCTTGTTGCACAGGAACAAGCACATCTCAAACAACATCATCCCACTATGGAGGAAAACTAACGCGTGCTAGCTTTCCTTCTTGCACAGGCACAAGCACATCTCAAACAACATCATCCCACTATGGAGGAAAACTAACGTGTGTTAACTTTCCTTATTTCACAAGCACAAGAACAAGCACATATTGAACAACATCATCCCATTGTGGAGGAAATATAGCATGTGTTAGTTTTCCTTCTTGCATAGGCATAAGCACATCTCAAACAAAAACATCCCATTGTGGAGGAAAGCTAGTGTGTGCTAGCACTAGCTTTCCTTCTTGCACTAGCACAAACACTTATCAAACAACATCATCCAACTATGGAGGAAAGCTAGTGTGTTTTCACAGACACTAGCACAACACATCTTGAACAACATCATCCCACTGTGGAGGAAAGATAGCACATGCTATCTTTTCTTTTTGCACAAGCATCAACACATATCGAACAACATTATCCCAAAGTGGATAAAAGCTAACACGTGTTAGATTTCTTTCTTGCACAAGAATCAATGTATCTAAAACAACATCATCTCACTATGGAGGAAAGCTAGTGTGTGCTAGCTTTCCTTCTTGCAATGGCACAAACGCATCTAGAACAACATCATCCCACTATGGAGGAAAGCTAGTGTGTACAATATTTCCTTCTTGCAAAGGCACGAGCGCATTTTGAAAAATATCCCACTACGGAGGAAAGTTAGCATGTGTTATCTTTCCTTCTTGCATAAGCATGAGCACATCTTGAACAACATCATCCCATTGCAGAGTAAAGCTAGCACATGTTAAATTTCCTTCTTGCACACGCACGAACGCATATTGAACAACATCATCCCACTATGAAGGAAAGCTAGGATGTGTTAGATTTCCTTCTTGTACAAGCACGAGCTCATCTCGAACAACACCATCCCTCTACGGAGGAAAGCTAGAAAGTCCTAGTTTTCCTTCTTGCATAGACAAGAGTGCATCTTGAACAACATCATTCCACTACAGAGGAAAGTTAGAGAATCCTAGATTTCCTTCTTGCGCAAGCATGAATGCATATCAAACATCATCCCATCGTGAAGGAAAGCTAGTGTGTGCCATCTTTCCTTCTTGCATAGGGATGAGTGCATCTTGAATGACATCATCCCATTGTGGAAGAAAACTAGCACGTGCTAGCTTTCCTGATTGCATAGGCATGAGTGCATCTCGAACAACATCACAACAGAGGAAAGTTGGCGTGTGTCAACTTTCCTTCTTACATAGGAATGAGTGTATCTTGAACAACATCACCCCACTGCGGAAGAAAGCTAACACATGCTAACTTTCCTTCTTGCACAGGCATGAGCACATCTCGAACAACATCACCCCACTACAGAGGAAAGATAGCGCGTGCTAGCTTTCCTTCTTGCACATACATGAGCACATCTCAAACAACATCATCCCACTATGGAGGAAAGCTAACGTGTGCTAGCTTTCCTTCTTGCATAGGCACGAGAGCATCTCAAAAAACATCATCCCACTGCGAAGAAGGATAGCATGTGCTAGCTTTCCTTCTTTCACAGGGATGAGCACATCTTGAACAACATCATCCCACTATGGTAGAAAGCTAGCGCATTCTATCTTTCCTTCTTACATAAGAACTAGGGCATCTAGAAACATCTTCCCACTGTGGAGGTGTTATCTTTCCTTCTTGCACATGCACCAATGGATCTCAAAAAACATTGTCCCACTGTAGATAAAAGGTAGTGTTTTCTATATTTCCTTCTTGCACAGGCACCAACGCATCTCGAGCAACTTAGATCCATTGTGGAGGAAAATTAGTGCATGCTAGCTCTCCTTCTTGCACAGACACCAGCACATCTTGAACAACATCGTCCCAATGTGAAGGAAAGCTAGTGCATGCTGGCTTTCCTTCTTGCATAGGCCCAACACAAGGCACCAATACATCTCGGAAAACATTATCCACTATGGAGGAATGTTAGCGCATGCTAGCTTTCCTTCTTGCACAGGCACCAGTGCATATCAAACAACATCATCCCACTGTGGAGGAAAGATAGTGTGTGCTAGCTTTCCTTCTTACGCAGGCACCAGTGCATTTCAAATAACATCATCCCACCGCGGAGGAAACCTAGTGCATGCTATCTTTCTTGCACTAGCTTTCCTTCTTGCACAGGCATCAACACATTTTGAACAACATCATCACTAGCATGCTCGTTCCTGCACAAGAATGAAAGCTAACGCATGCTAGCTTTCCTTCTTGCAAAGGCACAAATGCATATTAAACAACATCATTCCACTGTGGAGGAAAGTTATTGCGTGCTAGATTTTGTTGTTTCACAGGCATGAGCACATCTCGAACAACATCATCCCACTATGGAGGAAAGCTAGCGCATGCTAATTTTCCTTCTTGTAAAGTCACAAGCGTATTTCTAGCAACATCATCCCACTACAGAGGAAAGATAATGAGTGCAAGCTTTCCTTCTTGCACAGGCACAAGCACATCTCAAACAATATCCTCCCACTATGGAGGAAAGCTAGTGCATGCTAGATTTCCTTCTTGCATAGGCTTGAGTGAATCTTGAACAACATCATTTCAATGCAGAGGAAATCTAGTGCGTGCTAGATTTTCTTCTCACACAAGCTCGAGTGCATCTTGAACAACATCATCCCACTACAGAGGAAAGCTAGAGTGTGCTATCTTTTCTTCTTGAACATGCACAAGTGCATCTCGAACAACATTATTCGACTATAGAGGAAATCTAGCATGTGCTAGCTTTCCTTCTTGCACATGCATGAACGCATCTCGTACAACATTATCCCACTATAGAGGAAATTTAGCGCGTTCTAGATTTCCTTCTTGCATAGACACGAGAACATCTCAAAAAACATCATCCTACTACGAAGGAAAGCCCTCTCATGCTAGATTTTCTTCTTGCACAGGAATGAGTGCATCTCGAACATCATCCCACTATGGAGGAAAGCTAGTGTGTGCTAGCTTTCTTTCTTGCACAGACACAGGTGCATTTCAAACAACATCTTCCCACTGTGTAGGAAAGATAGCCCATGATAGATTTCCTTGCACATGCACAAATGCATATCGAACAACATCATCCCACTACAGAAGAAAGCTAATGCATGCTAGATTTCCTTCATGCACATGCACGAGCACATCTCATACAACATCATCCCACTACAAAGGACAATTAGCACATGCTAGATTTCCTTCTTGCACATACATGAGCGCATATTGAACAACATCATCCCACTACAGAGGAAAGCTATCACATGCTATATTTTCTTATTACATAGGATCGAGCACGTCTCTAACAACATCATCCCACTACAGAGAAAAGCTAGCTTTCCTTCTTGCACAATCCCAAGCGCATCTTGAACAACATCATCCCAATGCAAAGGAAAGATGGTGTGTGCTAGCATTCCTTCTTGCACAAGCCTGAGCATATCTTGAACAACATAATCCCACTGCAAAGGAAATCTAGCGTGTGCTAGTTTTCCTTCTTGCGTAGGTGCGAACTCATCTCGAACAACATTTTCCCACTACAGAGGAAAGTTAGTGTGAGCTAGATTTCCTTCTTGCATAGGCACAAGAAAATCTCATACAACATCATCTCACTATGAAGGAAAGCTAGCATGAGCACATCTCATACAACATCATCCCACTGTGAAGGAAAGCTAGCACGTACTAGCTTTCCTTCTTGCATAGGCAAGAGCACAACTCGAACAATATCATCCAACTGTGAAGGAAAGCTCACTCGTGATAGCTTTCATTCCTGAATAGGAACGAGCGCATCTCAAGCATCATCCCACTATGGAGGAAAGCTAACAAGTTCTATATTTCCTTCTTGCACAATCACGAGAGCATCTCAAACAACATCATCCAACTGCGGAGGAAAGATAGTGCGTGCTAGATTTCCTTCTTGCACAAGAACAGATGCATCTCGAACAAAATCATCCCACTGTGAAGGAAAGCTAGCGCATCCTAGCTTTCCTTCTTGCACATGCACGAGAACATATCAAACAACATCACCCCATTGTGGAGGAAATCTAGCGCGTGCTAGATTTCCTTCTTGCACAAGAACAGACGCATCTCGAACAACATCATCCCACTGTGAAGGAAATCTAGCGCATCCTAGCTTTCCTTCTCACACATGCACGAGAACATATCAAACAACATCACCCCACTGCGGAGGAAATCTAGCACGTGCTAGATTTCTTTCTTGCACAGGCACAAGTGCATCTTGAACAACATCACCCCACTGCGGAGGAAAGCCTACGGAGGAAAGCTAGCGTGTGCTAGATTTCCTTCTTGCACAGGAACAAGCGCATTTCAAACAACATCACCCCACTGTAGAGAAAATCTTATAAAGGAAATCTAGTGCATGCTAGCTTTCCTTCTTACATAGGAACGAGCGCAACTTGAACAACATCACCCCACTGTGGAGGAAAGCTATCCAATTCTATCTTTCTTTCTTGCACAAGAACGAGAACATCTCGAACAACATCACCCCACTGTGGAGGAAATCTAGCACGTGATATCTTTTCTTATTGCAAAGGAACGAGCGCATCTCGAACAACATCACCCCATTGCAGAGGAAAGATAGCGCATGCTAGATTTCCATCTTCCATAGGCACGAGCGCATCGCGAACAACATCATCCCACTGTAGAGTAAAGATAGCATGTGCTAGCTTTCCTTCTTGCATAGGTACAAGTGCATCTCGAACAACATCATCCCACTATAGAGGAAAGCTAGCACGTTCTAGATTTCCTTCTTGCATAGGCACGAGAACATCTCGAGCAACATCATCCCACTATGGAGGAAAGCTAGTGTCTGATAGCCTTCCTTCTTGCATAGGCACTAGCACATCTCAAACATCATCCGAAACAACATCATCCCATTATGGAGGTGTTGATGGGACCTAAATTCCCTGACTCAATAGTAGGAACCAAACCCGCCACCGAGGCCCAAATAGACTATGCAACATTTAAGATGGAATGGTTCTCTAGATATTGCAATCTGACTGATTTATCGTTCAACTTTATGTTTTCTCGTGAAGGCTCTTCCTTCATTTAGGACGGTTCTTTTTTCTGTATTTTCTCTTGGGTGGGGCTAGTGTGAGAGATGGAAGCCAGTATAAACTAACTTGAAAAATAACAGGACCAAGTTTTAACTATTGGGAAGAGGTTGAGCTTGGGATAACCTGTTGCTCAAACATGCAGACAATGATTCTATGCCGAAGGGCCTAGTACTAATACATTAACCAAATGAGCATCCAATTACTATTTGAGAGAGACCAACTAACAGAAAGAAAACACATATGTAATCAAGGCCATGGTAAGAAAAGTAATTCATCTACCATAACATTCATCACATAACAACACAACAATTTATCTTCATCATTAAAGAAAAGAACATAAAAACATTGCACCAGATAACTTGACAACATAATTAATTGCTCTTACTCATTTACAGCATCATTCACGGAACAGGAAAGGAAGTAATTCTTCTCCAACTCCAATCACATACATTTGATGAAAATAGCTTGTCTCTGGTCCAAAGGGACTTCTCAATTCATAGCAATCTCAAAATAATTATCAACAACCAAAAGGAAGAGTTCTTACCACAACCATTGACCTTTGACTCATTGGTCGATGTCTTTATTTATAATATAAGGTTTAACGGTAATTAACGGCTAGATACAATTTAAGCCAAACAAAAATCGTCACGTGGTGTGATCATTTAATAGTTTCTTTATCAATCCACCCGAGATGTCTCTTGAAAAGGGTGACTTCTTTCATATTCAGACCAACTGATAAACAAATCTTCATAAGTTTGAGCCCATGGGAACCTGTGTTGTTCCATAGGAGCAACATATACTCCTTTGATATCCGCCGCATGTGCTCAGTACTTTGCCAAACTAAATTTCAGTTGTTGTAGCATGACCCGAGCTTTGATCGGGTGTTCCATGAATTGTTGCACTTGGCCCAGCTTTGTATCAGTGACTTTTGTGCACTCTTCGACCCATAGAGAGTCTTGTTCAACATGTTTCTTGAATACTTCTTTTAGGTCAATAAATTCATCGGGGGTACCGAACTTGGGAAGACCGACATCTTTCATCACTTTATTAACTTTACCCCAGTGTTTCTAGCATTTGGCCCACTGCTTCTAGATTTCACAGTGTGGGTCTTGGGACATCATAGCCCAGTATTCAACATATCTCCTCATATGGTCGAGACTGCTTTTTCCCACCAGCCGAATATCGTGTCTTTCCTTTTCTCGACCCTACTGAACTTCCTCAATATAATCGAGTCTCTCTATCGCTTGTTGTTCTTTTCATGCCATCGCTCCATCTCTTTGCATACTGCGAGTGCCATAAGAGTGTCCTCCTAGAACTTGACTATGTTTGCGGTTAATAGGTGTCTTTCTTTCTTGAACTCGTCGTAAACTCCGTTGAACTCACCTTTCAGATACACTGAGATCTGCATGGCGCTCTTGTAATATTCGGTCAGATGGTGAACGTGTTCGAGCTCCTTTAGGGTGGAGGATAATTCCTTTTCATCCCTCCTGGCTCTATCTTGGGTGGCATTAGAGAGGGATTTTCCGACACCAATCAGTTCAAATGTACGAGCATTTGCTGTGTTGAATAATCTCTCCTCTGTGGTTACTAAGATGGAGTGATCCAAGGTGATCCTCCTCTTTTTTTTCATCCTTTGAACGATGGCTTTTCTCTTTTGATCATAGGAGATAGCATAGAGGTCTGATACCTCATCTACCAGGTCTGGTATCTACTGATCACCCTAGGTGAGGTTGTTTCCTAGGCTGCCAACAGTGTATATTTGTTTAAGAGGGGGCTCTCAAACTTCCTTGTTCAGCCTTGAAGATCCGACCTCTACTTGTTTCTCATCGGAGATTCGAGTATTGGGTAGAGTAGAGATGTTGGGTATAGACTCATTACTTACTTGCTTGTCATCCATAGAACTGTCAACTTCCTTTTGCGGAGGTTCACCACTCGGGCATGCGTCTATTTCCAGTTCATCAGACTTCCTTGTGTCGAGGTCACCTTCATCTTTTGTTTCCTTTTTTGAGACCTCCTTGTCATGAACCTTAGGCCCAAGGGAGGAGGTTTTATCGAGACCTGGGAAAAGGGTTTTTTCGGGACCTTCTTCCTCTTGGACATGCACTGAGGTACCACGAGAGGGACCTGGGATTTCGTCGTCACTGTATATATGTATAAGTGTGCTTAATGGGTTGGGCACTTGTGTCTCTATTGACATCCAACCTATATCTGATTGAGTTGCTCCTTCGTCCAAGGGATTAATCGATGATGTTGAGGACTCGGTTCCCTAAGATATTGGTGTTGTTGAGAACTGTGGGACCAGGATCGCTTGGCTCTGTCAGGACTCTTTGGATGGTAGTTGAAATCCTAGGACTTATGACAAGATATGGGTCATCCTGCATCCACTTCATTAGTAGCTGAGTTTGTTGGTATAAAAGTGTGCCCCTTTCTTGTGCAGTTTGATCTTCGGAGGGATCCTTGATTTGTACCAGGGATTCCTGATGAACTCCCACAGCCTCATCTTCTTCTTGGGAATCACTTCTCCCTTCATCCAATTCATATGTTGCTACCCCTTCAGGGCATCGACTAATTTCCCTAACTGTCTGTTCCAAAAATGTTGCCTGCTCTTCGTAGTTCATAGCTTTAAACCTAGTTCCTCTAGGATCAGCCTTCCTGGCTACCACCTCATCCCATTCTTTAGCGTTCTCGGTGAAAATTTCATCCTTGAAACAGTCATGGGCATAGGGCCAACAAGATGATACCTGTGACGTGTGTTGTAGGACTAGTCCCTTGGGATCGTGATTGTGAAATCAACCATTTTGGAATCGAAATTCCAATTGACCTAGCCCAAGTTGTTTAGCATGCGTGGTGTATTAGACCACACAGAAGCTGATATGAAACCCATACGGTATGAAATCCCGCTTCTTGTATTTTACTAAAGTTGCATTGTATCATTGCAGGATGGTTTGGTATCAGATTTCCCCTAACACTAGCCAATCGGGAACATAAATGGGCAATAAGTGGGGTGCCCCTGTGGTGCTATTGTAGGATAAATCGGTAAATGTAGACATAAAATAATCTCCCTAAATCCACCTAGATCTAGAACAAAACAAGATAGGACATGGCACTTTTCCTAAGATTTAATCATTGAATTTAGTACCAAAAAAGGAATGAGTGACATACCTTTAAATATCGCTTCCTTATATATTTTTTGTCCATGCTTCGCTCTGGTGCTCTTGTGAAATTAGGTCTGTAATGACACAAACCAACCAAAGTGAAATCAACAATAGTATATTCAATGAAAACTTAAACATGTGATCAAGGAGTCATGTAATAAAATGAGAATGACTTTATGAGAAAGAAACATGACACTGTATTATATAATGGGGAAGAAAGATACAACCAGATGCCTTGATGTCGTCAGGTTCCTTCCAATAGTTCCTTGCTTCCCACAAAATTATAATCCATGGATTCTGAGATCATAGATCTGATAGCTACTCACAATATATCTTGACAAAGAAAAGCTCAAAGCCAACATAGGCCCAAAAACTCCAAGCTACAAAACTCAATAAGAATCCAATTTCAAAAGCTTAACAATCCAAGCTTAACCTTTTTCCATGAGAGCTCCTCTCCTTTTATAATATGAAGAGGATAAGGTGAGGAGGTTAGGATGATCCCACTAAATCATGAAAGTGAGTAAGATCCAAACCATTCGGAGGCCACCTCACCATAGAAGCCTCTCCTTCTAGAAGCATCGAGAAGATGCTTGTATTTCCCACATATAGGAATTTACGCACCCTAGCTATAGTGCAGCCTGCGGAAACTAGATAATTTCCTCACCTTAGCTATAGTGCAACCTGCGAAAATCCTCTTTAATAGGGTTTTTACAAAGGAAAATACAACTTCTTCTCTCAGGGAGAGTTCTTCTCCCTTCTTTCTTCAGGAATTCAGGCTATTGATCCTTTTAAAGATAAAGGATAGGTTTACATCATTAATGGTCATAAGGGTGATGAAATAATGTGTAACAGAGAACCCCCCAAAGTATGAATTTATAACATAGTGATAGCTGAAATACTTTGTTGAGTGTGTGTAGGGAACAAGGAACACATCGGTCGGAAACCTGTCAACAAACAAGGAAATACAGTACAATAATATATCATCACTGAGGTAGGCATTCCCATAATCAGAATATAAATGAATCAAATCATAAATGTCGAAATGCAAAGATCCATGTCAAGTAAGACAGGTCATGGACACCAAACATAGACCGTGGATCCATGCCAATATGACTCGACTCTAAACATAGCCACCAAAAAACACACTGTGGATCTATGTGTTAAAATTTGAACATTGCCACCAGACATACAATGTGGATCTGGACAACAGTACAAACTGAATATACTCCAACACAACCTAAATCTATCAAAAAAGATCCAGGGTCTTCATATCCATCACTCTATAGTACGAATCTAACCATGCGAATGCATGTGCTGAAGTCGAACATGGTAGAAACCACTTGATTACCGGTCATTAATGGATACCGTTAACAAGTGTGAGAGGAATCACCACTAATGTCAATGACACCCAAGGTACACTAGTACAATCCAACGAATATGAATCAATGAGCTGAGGTCGAACACTTGGCAGAATCTCCCGATCAGGGGTCAATAGTGGAAACCCACTGTCGAAAGCGAGGAAACCTACCATTGAGGCATGCAAGTTCCACACTAGTAATTAGTTTCTAATTCTAACTCCTGGATAATGAGTTGAATTCGACAGGAAAAGACTCGTCACAGGAGGTCCTTAATGTATCTCCCATCAATGACACGAAACGGGTAAAAAGATTTGAGGTAGATCAGAGTAACAAATTATTTAGGACTGACTCAGGGATGTCTGATGCAATAGAAGGCTTAAGGACTGCAAAAATGGCCGACACAATAGAAGGATTTTCGGGTTGAACTTCTCTTTTGAACATTTTGACAACACGACAATTGTCTTAGAAATACTGACTCAACAAAAGGGATCATAGACCAATTTGTAATCTTATAAAGGAGTATGATCAGGAGATAAATGAATTTTCCAACCTAGACATAATGCGAGTGAAAGGGTGTCATGTTCAAAAGCGAATCTTCCATAGAATACAGGTTTAGACACATTTCTTTCCCAATTTTTCCCCTACCATTTTTGGCGAGTACCTCTTTATTTTTACACAAGCTTGAGGAAGATAACATATGCTTGAAATGTAATCTCATCCTTCGGATGAGTCCCTCAGAGCATGTTTTAACGAACCCTAGGAAGGAGTGGTTCGGTCCCATATGGGCCTTTTGATGTTTGTTTAACGAGTCCAAAGAAAGAAAACTCAGGGGTGTTTCATGTTTAGAGAGTCTGAAAAACACTTAAAGAGAACTCTCTGAGTTCCTTTTTAGTAAGTTAGTCTGATGAGACCGAAAAAGAGATACACGATTGCTCAATAGACATGGTTTCTAATACTTTAATGAACGTGAAAATAACAAGATCACTCGACAACCTTTTCATGTTTAGAGAGTCTGAAAAGAGCTTAAAGGGAACTCCAAGGGGTTCCTTTTTCATTTTTAGTCTTGCGAGGCCAAAAAAGAGATAAATTACTACTCAAAAGACATCATTTCAAAACTTTTAATGAGTGTGAAAGGAATCAAGATCACTCGACAACCGTTTCATGTTTAGATATTCTAAAAAGATCTTAAAGGAGACTCCAAGGGGTTCATTTTTCATATAACCTTTATGAGTCTGAAAAAGTGATAAAAGTATACTCAATTACATTCTCATGTATTTACGAGCACGAGAAAGAACAAATACTAAGCTCAGGATTGTTTTCATTTTTACGCAAGCTTTAAAACAAAGCAAAACTATGCTTGGGATAGATTTTATTTTTTACACAAGCTTAAAACTAAACAAAACTATGCTTGGACCTGGTTTCATTTTTACACAAGCTTAAACCAGAGGAAACTATGCTTAAGATAGGTGGTTTCATTTTTACACAAGCTTGAAACAAAGTAAAAACTATGCTTGCGACTTCCCAACGCATAATCCAAGGATGGTTGGTACTTAGCCCCAAGTTTAAGAAGTTAGTGGCTCAACTTCAGCATGAATTCCAAAGGCTGAGGCAAAGTCCCCTCAAGATTTGTTTCATCCAACTACAAAGGAGAATGAAAAGAATCTTCAAATAATAGACAAAGGGCTTGACTCAAATAGAGAGGGGGAAAACTATTTCATTTTTTAATGAGATTGACACAGAACTATGCTCATAAGCTCTATTTCATTGTTTTAACGAGGTTGCCACAGAGGCGCAAAACTATCCTCGAAGCTGGTTTCATTTTTTAATGAGCTTAAAATCAGAAAAAACATGCTCACACCTCTCTTCTTTATCATGGCTTCCAAGAGGACAATTCTCCAGAAGGATACCATGTCAAGGGACAAAACTCAATCATGGCTTCCAAGATATCTTCACTAGATGGAAGGAACACATTCTGGAAGGAACACATGTCGAGGGTTGCGATAGGGGTAAGGATGTCGGGTTCTAAAGACCCTATCAAAGAGATAACCATGTAAACTACTGGATATAAGTCCTAAGAGACTGATCTTACAGTGAGAGGCTCATCTGTATCGGAGGTTGAAGGCATGGGAGACAACTCCACATAATTGACCTGTGACAGGGGAGATACCATTTGCATATAAGAACCATTTAAGGAGTTTATTGAGGTCAAGTAAGGACCAATGAATGAAAGTTGATCAATAATTACAACTCTTTCATCGCGAGGAAAATATATCACACAAAAAAGAGTGGACACAATATCTTTCATGGCATAGACATAATCCCGCCCAAGGAGTAAAGAGAAATCGAAGGGGTCTTAGACTACCATGACGTCAATAAAGACAATTTTCCCTCCCAAAAAATACAAGAAAATGAGGAAGGGTCCCTAAATATTGACTTGTTCTTCTGTTGAAAGCTAACAGATTATGCGTAACCGGGGCAAGTTGAGGACAACCTAAAGCTCGCCAAGCAAAAGAGGACAAAATACTAATGAACGCACCTTCATCTATCAATGTCTAAGGAATGTCCCGACCACAAACTTTCACTGTAATCTGGAAAGGAATGTGGGAGGGAAGACGAGGTCTAGTTAGCACACCCCAATCAAAACGGATGACCTCATTACTTGGAGGGGGTTCCACGGGAGAAGGAGGAATACTTCCTGGCATGGTAGATTCTGTATCAACGAGAAAAACATGGGTAGTATCAGGTTTACTCTCTAGTAGGAGAGTAGGATCGACTGATGGTGAGATCAGATTGACCACTTGGGTTTCATTCTCCAAGGGGAGAATGGGGTCAACAGGTGGAAACAGATCGACTACCTGGGTTTCACTCTCTAGCGGGAGAGTGGGATTGACCAAGGATGGGGTCAGATCAACCACTTTGTCAACTGGTTCAACTAAGCATGTGACTAGATTGACGGCATGATCAACCGGATTGACTGATGAAGGGACTAGATTAATCATTCCATCAACTACAGGTGGATTGAGAGAAAGCTTATGGTAAGAAGCTAGAAGTTGAGGCTGTGAAACAATCATGTCTTCCAGGAATTTCAAGGCTTCATCCATACGAGGGAAAAGGTGAGTTAGATGACTCCCTTTGCATAACATACATGGGAACCTGGCTCTACTTTGCTTCTTCCCAATGGTATTATGACTAGTTGACGGGAGGTCATCAACATGTTGTTCAGAGACTGACGAGATGGGTTGGCGAGGGCGTGTAGACCATGCTTCTATAACCTTGGATAGAACAAGGAAATCTTTAAGAAGATGGATACCCTTACAAAGTTTGAAAGGGTACTTGGGATTACAGGTTGTTTGGGTGATCTTGGCATCATCAACACTCCAAACACAATTAACAATGATTGGTTTCTTTCCAACATGTCCGACAGTGGTTGGAATTTTGGACCCTTGTTTATTTTTCTTCTTCTTATTCTTCCTTTTTTTCTTCTTCTTATCCACCGAGTTACTAGCTTTAGAGCTTTCACTCAGCGAAGAAGATGAAATGGAAGAAGACCTTGCAAGTGAATAAGGTGAAGAAGATCCTACTGGTGAAGAAGGAAAAGGATCAACATGAGGTTGATGTTCTTGGGGGGAAGTTCTTACAACTAAAGCACTAATTGCATTCAAGATTTCCTGAGTGGAAAACAACCAGGCAATCCAATCATGAGACCTGGAAGGCTTAAAGTAGTGATGTGAGGAGGACCAATGTTTCTGTAAGAAGGAAAAGAAAAAGGTTCCCCTAGAGTAGGGGTTCCTTCATTGGTCATTCTAGGAACTAACTCCATTAAAACAAAGATCCAATCTAGAGTCCACTAGGGAAAAAAAACAACACATGCTAAAAATCTAGTAAGCAAGCAAGCAAACAAAACCTTCTCACAATGAGCACACTAGTTGGTGATGAAATCCAACGTCGTGGGAACAATGTAAGAATGGGATGAGATAGAGCGGGTGGAAAAGTTACGCTGATGACCTACTTAATGGACTTACACCTTGGTGCAAGCTCCCACACATAAATCGGTAAATGCGGACATAAACTAATTTTGTTGTAGGATAAATCGGTAAATGTAGACATAAACTAATCTCCCTAGATCCACCTAGATCTAGAACAAAACAAGACAGGACATGGTTCTTTCCTTGAGATTTAATCATTGAATTTACTACCAAAGAAGGAATGAGAGACATACCTTTAAATATCGTTTCCTTATATCTTTGTTGTCCCTACTTCGCTCTGGTGTTCTTGTGAAATTAGATCTGTAATGACACAAACCAACTAAAGTGAAAGCAACAATAGTATATTCAATGAAAACTTAAACATGTGATCAAGGAGTCACGTAATAAAGTGAGAATGATTTTATGAGAAAAAAACATGCCACTGTATTATATAATGTGGAAGAAAGATATAACCAAATGCCTTGATGTCGTCAGGTTCCTTCCAACAGTTCCTTGCTTCCCACACACTTCTAATCCATGGATTCTAAGATCATAGATCTGATAGCTACTAACAATCTATCTTGACAAAGCAAAGCTCAAAGCCAACATAGGCCCAAAAAATCCAAGCTACAAACTCAATAACAATCCTCTTTAATAGGGTTTTTACAAAGGAAAATACAACTTCTTCTCTCAGAGAGAGTTCTTCTCCCTTCTTTCTTCAAGAATTTAGGCTATTGATCCTTCTAAAGACAAAGGATAGGTTTATATCATTAATGGTCACAAGGGTGATGAAAATAATGTGTAACAGGCACCGAAAACTCTGATGTAGGTTTCTCGCTCATCTAAGTACCAATGACCAATTTTGGCTATAACCTTTTTTGCTTCATCTGACAATCTAGGGCATTCTTTCCTGAAGAGCAAGAAGTAAATGTGTGCAATAAACTGATCACAAATAACAACATAGGATTTCTTGTACCTGTTTTCCCATAGGTTGTTGAAGTATACATGGACTGCGAGCTCCAAAGGGTGCCAACTCAGGTTCATTCCACCAAAAGTGTTTCTGGCATAGATGACGTCTAGTAGATACAAGGCCATGTAGAGGGCTAGGGTATCTCCCTCCTTCGGTGCCTGAGCCTGTCCTATGCAGGTGCTCAACTGTTTGGAGATGATAGCACCCCAATTGAAACCTATGCCTGAAATGGTGACTGTAAAAGCTATAGGCATCCAAGCTTCTAAAAACTAGGAGCAATCTTTCTCTCCATGCAATCTGCAGAGAAGAGCCATGAGATAGATGCATGGTTCCCTAAGATTGGTCATTGGGTACCAGCCGACAGTCCGGTTTATAAATTTTTTATCTTCCCTCAACCAAGACACCATGATTTTGCTGGTATCGTGCGATGAATAGAAACTCAGAACAAAGTCATTGTTCAAATTTTCTCCATACTCATTGATCTTGTAGTACCTTTGAACCTCTGACGGTAGGAAATCCCTGACGCATTCACCATTATCATCATTAATCAAACACTTCTATGCATTAGTGTGGTCAATAAGCCACTTTAAGAGCTCAATGCAAGGAAACACCAAAGACTGGCTTGCCACCGTGTGCAGATAATCCATGCGAATATTTGGGAGGACCTCGTCATCGAGCTTCCTAGTATTAGGATCGTTGTGCGGGGTATATTTAAGGGGTTCTTCCTTCTTCATTTTCTTGAAGACTTCTTCCCAGTGAGGAAATATTTTCTTTACTCCAATACTTGCCTCTGTATCTCTAAAGGCTGGGGGCTAAACAAAGGGCTCCTTGGTGATCACCTTAATGACGGACACCGGCTTGGGAGAGAACTCTAATTTTCTTGCAATTGCTGGGGAAGATCCCTCTCCTACTTCTGATTCTTGTAGCTTGGGCACTCTTGGAAATTTCTTGGTGGAAGGCTTCTTCAGAGGCATTGTTCCTGCAATGAAGACCGCCCTTTAAACATGTATACAGAGCAGTGTTGGGTGAGAATATATATATAACAAAAGAAATGTAAAACTGTAAGCAGACCCATACCTGCAATGATTTCTAAGATAACTGTTTAACACTCACTAGACTTTTAAAGCCTCCTCTGGACTTGATATCTCCGCTCTTCTGTCTGTTGTGAATTCCTTGCTGCGCAAAATGTGATCATACACAATGAATTGAAAAGAATATAATTGGGGGGATACTATCAGTCATGTCAATTAGTTAATACTGGTAATGAATGCAAATTTCAAAACAAACCATTATCGGATCTCTGTGGGTAAATCCTAACTGATTGACAACGGAGGCACGGGTGGAGGTGCATTGTATCAGTGAGTTTAATGGTTCCTTTTGATTCATGTACAAGTTAGTAACTAATGTGTGATCTGAGAATTAACTAATATATTTGAATGTGGCATACTTGACATAGTTATGGATTAAACGTCTCGTCATGTCACATCACTCCGACGTGAATATCGGGGATCGACTATTATCAGAGTGTATACTAATATTGCTATTTTCCTGATAAAACTTCCAACGCCGATGTTATTGGGGTTGGTGATCAGGGAAAACTCAGGCATGCAACTTCTTGGCATGCTTTCAGCTTCATGTGCTTTTGTCATCGAAAACATTTCAGGCGTCGGTGATCAGGGGTGTCATTCTTCCTTTTGCACGGAGCGCACCATTACAGATTTCTGCAGAAGCCGAAAGGATCGGTCTTCAGAAAAATCCTCCGCGAGGATTTATTTGAAGGAAAGAAACGTTCTCATCGGACGATGCCGATGGAGGTCGGCACTCGACTATTTTGACTTCCCGAACAATTTTACCACCTTTAACTTTTGTCGATGCAGAACTTCTCAAGTGAGTCGGGGAAAATCTGGGTCGTCGATTCCTTAAGTAGTTTTTAAGTCTCTTTAGAGTTAAGATGGTTCTTGGTTGTATGTTCAAATAAAATTTAATTAAAACATGAAACATAAAAGATAAGTGAAGTGTCAGTTTCATATCGAGGTGAAAAAATAGTCAAAAGTAAGATATAGGGTGGTACCCAAAAGGAAATGGTCACAGAACTTTTAGGGTGTGTTGAATACTCAACAAATGACGATTCACTGGGAGGACACAAAATCTTTATTCCTCTTTCGTTTCCCTTGAGGTATTACTGATCCACAGAGTAGATATCTCTGATACTTATTTTATTCGTACTAACCGAAGTTATTATTATTATTATATATTTTTATTTATTTATTTATATTTATTTTTTGTTATTGGAAGTATTGTTTTAGGGCTTGACCATTCACTAAAAGGGCATCAGGTTTCCCCCTCAAATTTTGCAACCGATAAGAACCTACCCCGATCTTCTCAACCACCTGGAAAGGCCCAAGCCATAGGCTCTAAAACTTGGAATGTTTCCCTTTGGGTTCGTTTTTCCTATCCCACTTCAGGACTAAGTCTCCTACCTCAAAGCTCTTTTCTTTAGCCTTATTCTTATCGAACCATCTTTTCACTATCTATTGATGAGACGAGAATTTTGACTTAGCCTTTTCTTTCTCTTCTTCCATCATGAGAAGAGTGTCAATTCTTTGTTGCATGGTCGAGGATGGTTCCTCGTTAGAATTTTGGGCCAATTGGAGGGATGGTATATAAAGCCCATTCGGGAGGATGGCTTCTTGTTCGTATACTAGAAAGTATGGGGAACTCCCTATAGCTTCTTTGGGTGTGACCTTGTCAGCCCATAGGGCATTAAGGAGTTGGTTATGCCAATTTCTTTGGTTATCTGTAACTGTCTTCTTTAGTATCCTTACCAGATTCTTATTAGTTGACTCCGCCACACCGTTCTCTCGAGGGTAGTAATTTGCAGAGTAATTGACTATGATTCTTTTATCCAAAGTGAACTCGGTCAATTGGGTAGAGGAGAAGTAAGCTACATTATCAAAGACCAGAACAAAGGGGACACGAAACCTCGTGATCAACTGTTGTTCTATAAATTGGATCACTACTTTCTCATTTACATGAGTCAAAGGGATGGCCTTTGCCCATTTTCTAAAATAGTCAATGGCAGTAAGAATGTACTTGTGCAGTTTTGAAGAGCTAGGCATAATTTCTCCTATTATATCCAACTCCCACTACTCAAAAGGCCTAGAAATTGTCACAGGATGAAGTGGAATTGCTGCCCTTTTCTCCTTGCCAGCACTTATTTGACAAGTCTTACAATTCCTAGCATAAGTATGAGCATCCTTGAACAAAGTAGGCCAATAATAGTCGGCTCTCAGAAATTTATGAGTGGTGGTGTTCCCTGCGAAATGTCCTCCGACGGGGCCATCGTGGAGTTCCTTCAACACCTTATCGGCATCTTCACATTCAATACATCTTAGCAATACCCCATCATAGTTGATGCGGAAGAGTACCAAATTTATAAGGTGATATTGCATGAATTTTAATCAGAGGGCTCTTCTCTCTCTAGGGTTGAGGATTTCGGGACAAGTCCCATGATGTAGTAGATAAGTTAAATCCTTGTACCAAGATTTGTTGGGAAATGTATGCTACCTCACCATACCAAAGTGTTATTTCATTTTCCCACCCGGGATCTTCATTCACTTGATCTTGAGCTTCGGCTGCGAGCTTTCACAAATATTGTAATTTTACTAACTTGGTAGGTTTTATATCTAGATCAAATTCCTGGACTACTGCCATCCAATTTCCTCTTCTTTCTCCCATTTATTGTTGGGTAAACAAGGATCAGACTATGGGGTGTGGCCTAATCACCTTGGTGTGATTTTCGAGAATGTAAGACCTGAAATGTTTTACTACCTTATAGATTGCGTAGGCATGTTTTTCTATGGTAGGATAATTAAGCTCAATCCCTTGAATATTGGTACTCATAAAAGACATTGGGGCTTCATTGTTGTCATCATCCTTCTGAGTCAAGACCACAGCTAATGATTGGTCGAAAATGAAGGTATATAGATTAAAGTCTCTATTGAAATCGGGACTTCGTAACACCGGAGCCTGGGATATGGAAACTTTGATGTTGTTGAAAGCATCTTATCATTCATCATCCCACTTAAATTCAACATCTTTGTGAATCATCTTTTGTAAGGGTTTAATAATTTCGGCGAAGTCAGGAGTGAAATTCCTCACGAAATTGATTTGCCTGAAGAAAGACTGCATGGCCTTCTTGTTATGGGGTAGCGGAAGTTGAGCTTTGGCCTTAATCCTTTTGGGGTCTATGTGAGTACCTGCTTGAGATATAATATGAACTAAAAACTTACCTTCTTCAACCCCGAAGATAGTTTTCTTAGGATTCAATGATATACCGTATTTTCTGCATCTTTCAAAAATCTATGTTAAGTGTTGGATGTGCTCTTCCCTATTCTTCGAATACACTGTTACGTCATCTAAATATACTACTACACACTTATTTATAAGTCCCCAGAATGCCACATCCATGGCCCTTTGGAAGGTTGCTCCTGTGTTAATTAAGCCGAAAGGCATGCATTTATAAGCGAAGGTTCCCCATTTGGTTCGGAAGGTAGTTTTTAATCGGTCTTCCGGTGAAACCAACACTTGATTGTACCCTGAGAAACCATCTAGCAGAGAGAATATCTGAGCCCGACACGGTCTGTAGGAGTTGCTCCATTGGCGGGACAAGATAATTGTCCTTTTCTGAAGCTTTATTGAGGTTCCAAAAGTCTACGCATAGTCAGATCTCTCCCAATTTTTTCCTCACCAAAACGAGATTTGCTACCCAGGTGGAGTGCCTAACCTGGAAAATTGTCTTCGCATCTAGGAGTTTCCTTAATTCCTGATACATGAGAGGCTCTAGGGAAGGGTGACACTTTCAGAGATTCTGTTGGAAAGGTTTGACTTCGGGTTTCAACAGGATGGTGTGTTGAATAATGTGGGTATCATACACTTTCAACTCCTTATAGGACCATGCGAAGACATCCTGGTATTGTCTAAACAATTTGAGGTAGGCTTTCCTTTCTTCCTTAGATATAGTTTTGTTGAGGCTTACATGCCTTGGGTTCTTTGGGGTCCCAATATTTACAGTTTCATGGAGGGGACAAGAGATACCAGTCTTTGCGTTTTTAGATCCTTTCAATCATTCCTTTAGGTCAAACATATTCTCTAGATTAGCTATCCCTTTCAGGATTGTATGGGCCTTTGATCTATCCATATGTTGGTCTGCCCGAGGGTCTGTTTCTGTTGAGTGCTCTTGGAACTCTTCATCATCAATAGCGAGATATTTGAAATTGTCCTAATTGGTTAAGAAACTTATGATCTGTTCATCCCCTTCAAATACTTTCCAATTAGAAATGTTATTAGGTACCAACAACTTGTAGAGCAGTTCTATAGTGAATCGGGAGGCTTCATAATCTTCTAAAGGTGTCAGTCTAGAAGCAGTTGTGGCTAGGGAGTCGTCAAGGATATTATTTGCTCTAGGGATTATAGTGATATTGAAAGCCTCAAAGCATTCTATTAACCTATGCACCTTCTGATGATAGTTCATAAGATGAGGCGTATTGCAATGTATAGTATTTCTTACTTGCCTAAAAATGATTTTAGAATCTTTGAATACTTTTAATTCCTTGACATCCATATCTATGGCTTTCTTTAATGCCTGCACCAAAGCTTCATACTCGACAGTGTTATTGGTACACTCAAATTCTAACCTACATGAAAAGAAATGGCGTTTACCCCTCAGGTTGATAAGGATGCACCCTGCTCCTGACCCTTCTTGTGATTTGGATCCATCAAAATAGAGGGTCCAGATACGTGAACGACAATCATTCATTTCTTCACCATTGTTAATGTTATGTTTCCAAACCTTTTCTTCTACTCGACCTAGCATGGGGTTTTGACAGAAAATAGAATCTTCTATCGGCATCGATGATTCCTCTTGGAAAGGAATCTCAGAATTTTGGGTAAGCGGAACATTGAACAGGAGAGAAGAAAAAGTTCCCAAAATGAGAATCACAAGAGTAATTTCCCAATATGGGAAAATTAGTATAGGTTGGTTCATTTGGGGATTCCATATCAGTGATCGTATGCTTCAGATATCTCTCCCTATCAATTTGGATCATGTTCTTGTATCCTTTCAGTGGTAGTCAAAGGTGTGCCCAGTCTATACTAAAATATCCGTTCATATTTTTAGACCAATCTTGGCTCAGTAATAGCCCATATTCCTCAGGGATGTCCACCACAATGATGTCAATCACTTGCACGAAATTATGGTGTGTCGCTATCCTGATCATCACATATTTGAGTTCTCCCATGACCTTGACCTGGGTTCTGTCCAGTTGTATGACATGCTTGTCACTTTTGAGAGGGACATCAACTAATTTATTACAAATGGACAAGGGCATGACATTAGAAGACGCCCCAGAATCCACCAGACAATTGTGAAGATTCCTATTGAAGAATTCAAATGTTAAAAGGAAATGTGGCATGAAAGGCCTCTCTTTCCTGCCTTCCGAGTAGGTGTTTATAGTTGGCTTGCTTGCCAGATCGGTCGGGGATAGATCCTTCCTCTGACTATCATCGGTGGTCGGGTTTTCTACCATATTCAGAGCTTGCAACAAAAAGTATTTCTGTTGAGGAATCCTACATACGTCCATAACTGATATATTAGCTTTCAACTTCTTCAAATATTTGACTACGTTGTAATCTAGTTTCGGATATTCCTAGTTATGGATGCTTATAGGATTTTTACCGGGGGCGAAAGGCATTTTTGGGTAGTTGGGAGTTAAATTACTTTGGGAAGCCTAGGTAGCATCGGTATCTTTCGAGCTGGGTTGGCCCTTATTACGTGTCTATATTGTTGAAACTTCTTCCGGTTGTTCTCGAGAATCAAACAGATGATCCGAAGAAGTGATCATGTCGAGATCCCATATCATCATGGTTGTGTCTCATGGCGGGTCAGCTTCTTCCTGATCGACAATATTCATGGACGAACTACTTGGCTATTTGGTCGGTGAGACTTGGTCTAGAAAACGATTGGCCATTAAATTAATGGCATGAACCCATTGAGGGCATTCTCTTTTAGAGTTGTGCTCCTGGTGATAGGTGCAGAAAGAATTAGACACAACATTCCCTAGGTCAATATTTAGGTTGGCCGGGGGAGGTTCAATTGCTTTGAAAGGATGGTTTCTTTTAAAGAAAGGATTATAGGGATTTTGGCATTGGTTTCCCTCCCATATGCTTCTTTTCATGTCTATAATTTCATTTGATAGTTTCTTGACCATGCGTTGCAGATCTTCTATATCTTCATTACCCTTGTCAAGAGTTTGTTCCGTCAGTTTCCCCAGTGGTCTAGTCAAAAGGAGGCCTCTCCTAGGAGGGGGTTGGATTTCTTTTCTTACTAGAGAGGCCTGACCTTCTTCACATCCTTTCATCTAAAATTCTATCATCTTGGCATCTTCAAAATTCTCCGCAAGGGTGTGGTTGGCGGCTCTTTTAACGAACATGGAAATAGAAGCCGAAAGAATATTGGCATAAACCTCAATTTGCAATTCTTGAGTGGGTTTCGTCATGGGCTGGAACTTGTTTAACATGGTCATGAATCTTTGATTGAAATATTCGACCCTCTCTTTTGGGGTCATGGTCACTACGAACAACTCAACCTTCAGGGCCCCTGTGGTAGTTTCTTCCGCAAATTTGTCTAGAAAATCCTTTTGGAATTTAGTCCAGTTGGTTATAGATCCTACCGGCAAATTAAAATACCACGTGGAAGCTGAGTTTTCAAACATGTAGGGAAAAAGTCTTCATACTACGTCTTCATTTTGAATGTTCATAAGCCTGATTGCAAGTATGATTTTCTTGATATGATCTTCAGGTAGGCTTGACATTTTAGGATCATACTTGGGAAGTAGCTTTTCTGGGTGCCGGGGAAGATTGTGTATTCATCCAGGGATGGCCACGGCATCCCCGACCAACCAAGGTTGGTTGTCTTGAAGAAGAGCTTCTCTTTCGTCCTCGTGACCATTGTTCCCTTCCATATCTTTGGAGTTGAAGTCGAGCTATTCTTCTTCTAAAAAGTTGTCAGACTCAGGGATGTCGTCGGATGGCGTTTCGGGTATTAAACCAAGAGGTTCTTGGATTTCAGTGATCATGATATCTATTAATTCTTAGACGGAGTGTACGAAAACTTAATCGGGAGTGTTGACCACTGGTCTGCTTTGTTTTCTTCTCTAAGGGAGAATGGGAGTAAAGGGAAACACACCGATTTGTCGGGCGTAGGCTCTGGTGATTCTCCTGAATTGGTTCACCTCCTCGTGAGGAAGGGCATAAGGTACTTCAGGGTGAAAAGGTTCTTCCTTAGGCTGGGGTGAGTTACTTGCTTCGAGAGTACTCAACAAACATGGGCTGTCTATTGGATGACTAGCCATGCATGTGGGCCGTTGCGAATCTGTAGGTTGTCTGAAATGTTATATAACTTATATATCCAGCCATTCATTCTCAGGCTCTCCTTCTAGCACCAATTCTGTTGATGGGACCTAAATCCCCTGACTCAATAGTAGGAACCAAACCTGCCACTGAGGCCCAATTAGACTCTGCAGCATTTAAGATGGAATGGTTGTCCAGATCTTGCGATTTGACTGATTTATCGTTGAGCTTTATGTTTTCTAGTGAAGGCTCTTCCTTCAGTTAGGACGGTTCTTTTTTCTATATTTTCTCTTGGGTGAGGCTAGTGTGAGAGATGAAATCCAGTATAAACCAACTTGACAAATAAAAGGACAAAGTTTTAACTATTGGGAAGAGGTCGAGCTTGGGATAACTCACTGCTCAAACATGCAGACAATGATTCTATATCGAAGGGCCTAGTACTAATACATTAACCAAATGAACATCCAATTATTGTTTGAGAGAGACTAACTAACAAAAAGAAAACACATATGTAATCAAGGCCACGGTAAGAAAAGTAATTCATCTACCATAACATTCATCACATAACAACACAACGATTCATCTTCATCATTAAAGCAAAGAACATCAAACATTGCACCAGATAACTTGACAAAATAATTAATTTCTCTTACTCATTTACTACATCATTCATGGAACAGGAAATAAAGTAATTCTTCTCCAACTCCAATCACATACATTTGATGAAAATAGATTGTCTCTAGACCATAAGGACTTCTCAATTCATAGCAGTCTCAAAATAATTATCAACAACCAAAAGAAAGAGTTTTTACCACAACCATCGACCTTTGACTCATTGGTTGATGTATTTATTTATAATATAAGGTGTAACTATAATTAACAGCTAGATACAGTTTAATCCAAACAAAAATTGCCACATGGCATGATCATTTAACAGTTTCTTTATCAGTCCACCCGAGATGTCTCTTGAAAAGGGTGACTTCTTTCATATTCAGACCAACTAATAAACAATTTTTCACAAGTTTCAGCCCATGGGAACCTGTATTGTTCCATAGGAGCAACATATACTCCTCTGATATCTGCCACATGTGCTCGGTACTTCGCCAAACTAAAGTCAAGTTGTTGTAGCATGACCCAAGCTTTGATTGGGTGTTCCGTGAATTGTTGCACTTTCCCTGACTTTGCATCGGTGACTTTTGCGCACTCTTCGGCCCATAGAGAGTCTTGTTTGGCATGTTTCTTGAATACTTCGCTTAGGTCGATAAATTCATCAGGGGTACCAAACATGGGAATACTGACATCTTTAATCACTTTATTAACTTTACCCTAGTGTTTTAGGCATTTGGCCCACTACTTCTGGATTTCACGGTGTGGGTCTTGGGACATCTCAGCCCAGTATTTGACAGATCTCCTCCTATGGTTGAGACTACTTTTTCCCACCAACTGAATACCATGTCTTTCCTTTTCTTGACCTTGCTGAACTGCCTCAATATATTTGAGTCTCTCTACCGCTTACTATGCCTTTTCATGCCATCACTCCATCTCTTTGCACGTTGCGAGCGCCATAAGAGTGTCCTCCTGGAACTCCACTATGTTTGCGGTTAACATGTGTCTTTATTTCTTGAACTCATCGTAAAATCCATTGAACTCACCTTTCAGATACATTGATATCTGCATAGCTCTCTTGTAATATTCGGCCATATGGAGAACGTGTTCGAGCTCCTTTAGGGTGGCGGATAATTCCTTTTCATCCCTCTTGGCTCTGTCTTGGGTGGCATTAGAGAGGGATTTTCCCATGCCAATCAATTCATACATATGAGCATCTACTGTGTTGAATAAGATCTCCTCTATGGTTACTAAGATGGAGTGATCCAAGGTAATCCTCCTCTTTTTTGTCATCCTTTGAACGATGGCCTTTCTCTTTTGATCATATGAGATATCATAGAGGTCCACTACCTCATATACTAGGTCTGGTATCTGCTGATCGCCCCAGGTGAGGTTATTTCCCAGGCTACCCGTAGTGTATATTTGTGTGAGAGGGGGCTCTCAAGATTCCTTGTTCAACCTTGTAGATCCGACCTCTAATTGTTGCTTGTGGGAGATTCAAGTATTGGGTAGAGTAGAGATGTCGGGTATAGACTCATTACTTACTTGCTTGTCGGCCGTAGAACTGCCAAATTCCTTTTGTGGAGGTTCGCCACTCAGGCTTGCATTTGTTTCTGGTTCATCGGACTTCCTTGTGTCGAGGTCACCTTCACCTTCCATTTCCTTTTGTGATACCTCCTTGTCATGAACTGCGGGCCCAGGGGAGGAGGTTTTATCGAGACCTGGGGAAAGGGTTTTTTCGAGACCTTCTTCCTCTTGGACATGCACCAAGGTACCACGAGAGCGCTCTGGGATTTTTTCGTCACTGTATATATGTATAAGTGTGCTTAAGGGTTTGGACACTTGTGTCTCTAGTGACACCATTTCTATATCTGATTGAATTGCTCCTTCTTTCGAGTGATTAATCGGTGATGTTGAGAACTCAAGGTTCCCTAAGATATTGGTGTTGTTGGGAACTTTGGGAACATGATTGCTTGGCTCTATCGGGACTCTTTGGATGGTAGTTGAAATCCCAGTACTTATGAAAAGATATGGGTCATCCTGCATCCACTTCATTAGTAGCTGAGTTTGCTGGTATAAAAGTGCGCCCCTTTCTTGTGCAGTTTGATCTTCGGAGGGATCCATGATTTGTACTGGGGATTCCTGATGAGCTCCTGTAGCCTCAACTTCTTCTTGGGAATCACTTATCCCTACATCCAATTCATATGTTCCTTCCCCTTTAGGGCGTCGACTAATTTATTGAACTGTATGCTCCAAAAATGTTGCCTACTCTTCATAGTTCATATATTTAAACCTGTTTCCTCTAGGATCAACCTTCCTGGCTACCACCTCATCCCAGTATTGAGCATTCTCAGTGAAAATTTCATCCTCAAATCGGTCATGGGAATAGGGCCAACAGGATGATACCTATGACACGTGTTGTAGGACCAGTCCCTTGTGATAGTGTTTGCGAAATCAACCAGTTTGGAATCAAAATTCCAATTGACCTAGCCCAAGTTGTTTAGCATGCATGGTGTATTTGACCACATAGAAGCCGATATGAAACCCACACGGTATGAAATCCCACTTCTTGTCTTTTACTAAAGTTGCATTGTATCCTTACAGGATGGTTTGGTAGCAGATTTCCCCTAACACTAGCCATTCGAGAACATAAATGGGAAATAAGTGGGGTGCCTCTGTGGCACCGAAAACTCTGATGTAGGTTTCTCGCTCATCTAAATACTAGTGACCAATTTTGGCTATAACCTTCTTTGCTTCATCTGACAATCTAGGGAATTATTTCCTGAAGAGAAAGAAGTAAATGCGTGCAATAAACTGATCATAGATAACAACATAGGATTTCTTGTATTTGTTTTCCCATAGTATGATGAAGTATACATGCACTGCGAGCTCTGAAGCATGCCAACTCAAGTTCATTCCAACAAAAGAATTTCTGACGTAGATGACGTCTAGTAGATACGAGGCCATGTAGAAAGTGGGGGTATCTCCCTCCTTCGACACCTAAGCCTGTCCTATGCAGATGCTCAACTGTTTAGAGATGATAGCACCCCAATTGAAACCCGTGCCTGAAATGGCGACTGTAAAAGCTAGAGGCATCCAATCTTCCAAAAACTGGGAGCAATCCTTCTCTCCATGCAATATGCAGAGAAGATCCTTGAGATAGATGTATGGTTCCCTAAGATTGGTCATTGGGTACCAGCCGATAGTTCGGTTTATAAATTTTTTATCTTCCCTCCACCAAGACACCATGATTTTGCTGGTATCGTGCGATGAATAGAAACTCATAACGAAGTCATTGTTCAACTTTTGTCCATACTCATTGAGCTTGTAGTACCTCTGAAACTCTGATGACAGGAAAGCCCCGATGCATTCACCGCTATCATCATTAATCAAGCACTTCTGTGCATCGGTGTGGTCAATAAGCCACTTTAAGAGCTCAATGTAAGGAAACATCGGAGACCAACTTGCCACCATGTGCAGATAAGCCCTACGAATATTTGGGAGGACCTCGTCATCGAGCTTCCTAGTATCAGGATTGTTGTGCAGGGTATATTCAAGGGGTTCTTCCTTCTTGATTTTCTTGAAGACTTCTTCCCAGCGAGGAAAAGTTGTCTTTTCTCCAATCCTTGCCTCTATATCTCCCAAGGTTGGGGGTGGATGAAGGGCTCCTTGGTGATTGCCTTAATGATGGACATTGGCTTGGGAGTGAACTCTAATTTTCTTGCAACTGTTGGGGAAGATCCCTCTCCTACTTCTGATTCTTGTAGCTTGGGCACTCTTGGAGATTTCCTGGTGGAAGGCTTCTTTGGAGGCATTGTTCCTACAATGAAGACCACCCTTTAAAAATGTATACAGAGCAGTGTTGGGTGAGAATTGTTGAAATAATGTAACTGCAAAGTGTATTCTTATTATTATTTGATATATTATTCATTGGATCAATCCCCATTGTGGATTGATCACGTCGGCTATCAAAAAAGGACCAAATCCCCTTTTGCGGATTGGTTATAATGTAATTGTAAAAGTCTAAAGAAGAAGTCGGCCCCATAATATATTAAAGAGGCCCAGAATATAATAAAGGTGGTTATAACTACCCAGTTTGAGAAGTCGGCTCTGCCAATGAAGAGACACTTCACACGTGCAAGACTTGTATAAATAAGAAGGCTAGCACCTCACTTTCTCATGGAGAGACAAGTTTTAGAATTGCAGTTGGGGAAGAGAGAGAGAGAGTGGCACATATTTTGGAGATGATCTTCTGCATTATCTTGAGTTATCTCTTGGCATTGTATTAGCAATATATAAAAAGGAAGTTTTGCTGGGTTTTCTTCCCCTAGAGGGTTTCCCAGGATAAATGTTGTGTCTCTTGTGATTGTGTATTTCTCAGTGTTCTTGTCTTATGTTGTTGTTATCTATTGAAATGAAAAGAACTATAATAATAGCTTAAACATTAACATGGTATCAGAGCCAAGATGAAGAGAGAATCTTTCGCAAGAGAAAAACATCATTATTGTCATACATGCAAATTAGGGCTTTTTGATGGTGAATCTTTTCAGCCCTAAAACCATCTAGAAAAGTGCACCCTCCCCCAAGGATCATTTTGGCACCTTCGGTGCACCTTTTCAGTGGGTAGATCTCCCGTAAAGTGAAACCCTAGTTTTCACAAAGTACTAGAGTACCAGAAGTACCAGAAGTACGAGAGTACCAGAAGTACTAGAAAACTAGAAGCACCAGTCCAGAAATCCGCAGGTCAAGTTTGAGTGGGTTAAAGTTGGATTTTCATAAATCTGACTACACCATCTTACTCGCCTCAGCTCAGCACATCTATCCCCTGGATCAAAATTTCAAAATTTGAAGTTTGAAAAATTAGGGTTTCCTCATAAAACCCTAAGTTGCAGTCTCATAACTAGTTGTAGTATCCACTGTAGTTGCAGTTGCAGCCATAGCACCAGTTGCAGTCACCCTTGAAATTTTTAAGAATTGGTAATCATTATTGTTGTTGCTAGATGGAGCCACTACCTGCAAATGTTATTAGAGGTATGTACTCATATATGTTAAAATTTAAAGAGTATTTGCAGGAGAAGGGATCTCTTGCCATAGATCCAGAAGGATCTCAAGATCCAACACATTCAGAGGAATGATGCAACCCAGGTGTGATTACCCTAATATAAATCTATTTCTTATGACATTATTTTGATCAAATGTTGCATGTTGAAGCTATGATCAAATTATTAGATGGATTAAAGTAGAGATCATAGAGTTTATTCTCTAACCTAACCTTTTGTCAAGAGAACATATTTTCCTAGTACAAAAGACAGGTTGAAGAAAGCACTCGTCACTTGAGTGAAGGAGACTTGGAAGAAACGCAAGCACCCATTCTTGGGGACAAGGCTCCAGGTTTGATTAATCAAGTTGATAAGATTCAAAGGTACACATGATAAGTTGATGACTATAGTTGAGATAACAGTCTTTCTAAAGTATTATACTTGATAGCATGAGAACATATAGAGGTAAAATCTTAATGTAATCACTTTCCTTATACAACTAACACCTCCTCTAGGAGAAACCCCATGTGTTAGTTTCAGGTTGCCATGGAGGAATGTTTGATCACAACACTATGAGAGTGTTGACCTCATTTTGTATTGTATCTCTTACCTCTAATCTTTGCTTCAGACAAGTTACAAGTGATAGCTCTAAAGGAGCTACTGTAATGATTGTTCGTGCTATTTCTTTATCTACTATTATCAAAAGGATATTATTATTGCTTGCTATTTTGTTGACCTTGTTCCAGGTCACAGGGGATAACCCTGGGGAAGCAATAGTGAAGGTTGCAGAAGGCAACGAATTAAATGAATCATGAAGCAGAATATGTACATGACCATATACACTCATGTACCAAAGAAGCCGAAGAAGAAGCTATCTCTTGAGATTCAGAGTATCTCATATGAAAATTAATTAAAAGGAGCAGAAGGCACCAAAGATGACCAAACATTAGAATGGGAAGCAAACCTCATTTGAATCTTGACTCAATCTTTCATATTTAGACTTGGTATGCAACACCAAGTATACCCTGTAAGATTTGATGAAGTCCTGATATCAGAAAGGATCAGATGAAGAGACAACCTTCAGGACTAGAAGACAGATGTTGTGAGAAGACTAGATCGTGACTTCAAAGACTCCTAGGAGATATGAAATCTCTAGGATGATTTGCTTGTTTCAGTGACAAGAAGGAATCCAGTTAGAAAGAATAGGATATGGATTCTTCCGTGAAAAGAAAATTCAGTATTGACTTTCAATATTGATCTATACAAACGTGTTGCAAATGTGCAAAATTGATTGTCTGATAGTGCACTTGGGTTCAACACCCCGGAAGAGATGTTCACTGGAAAGAAGCTAGAGGTAAACCATCTCAAAATATTTGGCTGACCAGTTTTTATACATATTTTGAAAGACAAGAGAAATGAGCTGGAACCCTCAGGAAATAAGGGAATATTTGTGGGATACTGTGAGGTCTCCAGGGCCTTCATAATTTATATACTAGGTCACCATCACATTGAGATCAGCAGGGATGTGACCTTTGATGAAGATGCAGTGCTCAAGAAATCAAGAAGATGTCAGTTTGAAGAAGTATATGAAGAGGAACTCGTAATCCCCATAACTGTAGTGAGGGAGGTTCCTAGAGCCGTAGAACTAGTGAGGGAAATTGTAACTTCCCCTGATGAGAAAATTCTAGAAGAACATGATGTAATGGAAGTTCAATAACCTCCTCAGATGAAGATCCTCCATAAAAGAAAGCCAGCTTAGGCTAGAGATATTATTCAAGATGGAGAGAAGTATGGTGTTCCCGAAGGAACCATGAGACAGGTGAAAAGACCAAATCCATTCTCTAGTTATATGGCTTTGATGTGTGATCTCCTAGAAGAGGAGCCTACTTGCTTTGAAGAATCCATTCAGAGGAAAGAATGGGTAGATGCCATGACAGAGGAATACCAATCCATAATAAAGAATGATGTATGGGAAATAGTTCCCAGACCAAAGAGTAAAGATGTGGTATCCTCCAAATGGCTCTTCAAAATAAAAAATTTTGCTGACAGAAGTATTGAAAAATATAAGGCAAGATTCGTCGCTTGAGGCTTTTCATAGAAAGAAGGCATTGACTATGAAGAGACATTCGCTCCTGTAGCCAGATACACTTCAATCAGAACCATCATAGCCTTGCAGCTAAGATGAAGTGGAAGTTACACTAGATGGATGTAAAGAAAACCTTCCTAAATGGTTTCATCGAAGAGGAAGTGTATATAGAACAACCTCAAGGATTTGAAGTTGAAGATAGGAAGTATCATGTTTTCAAATTGAAGAAAGCCTTACACAGATTGAAGCAAGTTCCCAGAGCTTGGTATGGCCGTATAGACAGTTTCCTGACAAGCTTGGGATTTATCAAGAGTAAAGCAGATTCTAACCTCTACTTCAAGGTTATGAATGATGAGCCAGTGATATTAATGCTATATGTGAATGACTTATTCTTAACTGAAGAAGTAAAGCTCATCACTGAATGTAAGAAGAGACTTTCCTCAGAATTTGAAATGAAATACCTTGGCCTAATGAATTATTTCTTAGGTCTTGAGGTATGACAGAGTCCAAAGAGGATATTCCTTAATGAAGGGAAGTATGCAGTCGAAATCCTGAAGAGATTTGACATGTTGGAATGCAGACCCATGAATACACCCATGAAAGCGAAGCTAAAGCTGTTGGTCGACACTTCGTTAGAATTGATTAATGCCACACTGTATAGACATATTATTGGATTGCTGATGTACCTAACGAACACCAGAACAAACATTTTTTTTGCCTCGAACACCTTTAGTCAATTTCTGGTAGAACCCAGACATGTTCACCTTGTGGCTACAAAACATGTGATGAGGTACCTAAAGGGTAATTAGATTGTGGTCTCATTTATGATGGAGATCATGATTTCACATTGAGTGGATACACTGATTTATATTGGGCAGGAAGCATTGCTGACAGGAAAAGCACCTCAGGATGTTGTTTCAGTTTGGGATCAACCATGATCTCATGGTAGAGTAGAAAGAAATCTAGCATTGCTCTCAGCACAATGGAAGAAGAATACATTGTTGCATGTTCTGCCAGCTGCGAAGCTATATGGCTTCGAAAGTTGTTGACCGTTCTATTTGACCTAGAGATGGAAGCAACCATGATCCTATGTGACAACCAGAGCTACATAAAGATGACAAAAAGTCCTGTATTCCATGACAGGTCAAAGCACATAGAGATTTGATATCATTAGAATTGTGACATGGTGCAGAGAGGAGCCATAAATCTCCAGTACATTAGCACAGATGAACAGGTTGCTGATGTGTTGACCAAGCCCCTATCTCATGTAAAGTTTGAACACTTTTGAGATAAGCTTGACATATTCTGAAACGACCTTCCTCGAAAGGGGGAATAGTTGTTGTGATGAGACATCTCTTGCTTCTGACCTGATGGTTGTGACGTAAAGCAAGAAGATGTGATGTGAATAGTACTGAGATTCCGACTTGACAGCTGTGACGTAAAGACAGTCTAGTATCCTTCTTCTGACCTGATGGTTGTGATGTAAACTAGGATGTGTACCTTGCTTCTGACCTAACGGTTGTGACGTAAAGCAAGAAGATGTGATGTGACTAGTACTGAGCTTATGGCTTGACATATGTGACGTAAAGCCAGTCTAGTATCCTGCTTCTAACCTGATGGTTGTGACGTAAAGCAAGACGTGTAACTTGCTTCCAACCTGATGGTTGTGACATAAAGAAAGACGATGTGATGTGACTAGTACTGTGCTTCCAGCTGGATAATTGTGACACAATGCCAGTCTAGTATCTTGCTTTCGACCTGATGGTTGTGACGTAAAGTAGGACGAGCATCTTGCTTCTGGCTTGACAACTGTGACATAAAGCAAGATGATGAGATGTGATATGACTGTGCTTCCAGCTTGACAGTGGTGATGTAAAGACAGTCTAGTACCTTGCTTCCGGCTTCATTGCTGTGACAAAAATCAAGATGATATGATGAGACTAGTACTCTGCTTTCGGCTTGACAACTGTGACGTAAAGCCAGTCTAGTGTCTTGCTTCCAGCTTGAGTGTTGTGACATAAAGCAAGACGAGTACCTTGCTTCTAGCTTGATTGTTTTGACCTAAAGAAAAATGAGTACCTTGCTTCCAGCTTGATTAATGTGACGTAAAGAAAGATGAGTACCTTGCTTCCAGCTTGATTGCTGTGACCTAAAGCAAGAAGAGTATTGTGCTTCCATCTTGAGTGTTCTGACTTAAAGAAAAATGAGTACCTTGCTTCTAGCTTGATTGTTGTGATGTAAAGAAATATGAGTACCTTGCTTCCAGCTTGATTGTTGTGATGTAAAGCAAGATGAGTACCTTGCTTCCATCTTGATTGCTGTGACCTAAAGCAAGAAGAGTACTGTGCTTCCAGCTAGAGAGATGTGACGTAAAGCTACTCCAGAGTTATGATGATGGGACAAAATTGTGCTGTGATGATGATGTATTAGTTTTATACTAATCCATATTGATGTAGATGATGATTGCATTCCTTTGAGAATGACGATGTTGTCGATGAAGAAAAATTATGATGATTTATAGATACGCCAGTCAGTGCTCCAAAATGATATTGATGATGCTGCTCTCCTGATGTCCTTAATGATGCAAACCTCTCTCTCTCCCGATGCTATTGAAGAATACCCTTCTTATTAAGGGGTAGTGTGTGACACCCTGTTTCCCCCAGTCTATAAAAATAACTATATTGGCCAAGAACTATGGCAAACTCAAAGATGTGAATGTTTGATTTGACAGACCTTTGTATAAAAGGTCGATGATTGTAAATTATGTTATGATTATTTGTTGCATGACTGTTGGGAGGGGGATGTGCTAAAATAAACCACGATGGATAATGAGAGGTGGTGGAAGGGACCTGGAATGGTTGCGTTAACTTCCACTAGGCTAGTACCGTACTGGTTTTTACTTTCTCAAAGATCAAAGTAGCTCTTTGACCCTGGAATGGATTTCCCATTAGATTGGTAGGTGGGGAGGATCCTCAAGAGTTAATGAGGGGATGGGGGTGAGCCTCCCATATGTAACAGCTCCCAGACCTGACCACGGATGGGGAAATTTGCACCACATGCAATCTTGCAGAGAAAAGGCAAGAGAGGAAGTGTGGTAAAGGGGGGAAGAGGGAAGAACACACGCGACAGAGATCACGAAAGAGAACCAAGAGAAACTCGAGAAATACAAGAAGCTATGAATAGAGGAGAAGGAGAGTAACCTTCATCCTTGACTTTCATTAAGCTGGAAGTGGGAGACTGAATCTCAAGCATCGTGGTCTAGCTCAGGGGTGGCTAGTGGTAAATCCATTTGGAGTCACTAAGCCTATGGTTGGGTGGAAACGAGCACCCCTCTCAACAGTCGCATCACACCTGGTGTTTTCTGATAAGTTTTTATATCTTGTATCTTGAATTGAATATCCTAGACCCATGATCATGTTTGTACACTCATAAATGGTTTCTGTAAAGGAGTTTTTTCCTGGTGTTTTGATTGGAAATAATGGATGCATGCTTATACTTATATGACCATAATCGGTTTATGTATAGAATGAATAAGTTTAGATTATGAGTCTGTTCCCTTTAGATTTGTCCCATTTACTTGACTCATGCTATTCCCTAGTTTGATTTCCCGAAGGCACCTCCTTTCGAGAATTTCCCTCGCATTCCAGAGCCGGAGTGAGTTCCTTGAAAAGACTATCATTTTAGTAAACCCACGAGTTTACTTCACCCCTGTAACAGAGTTCGTAGCTCGGTTATTTAGGAGGGATTTTCAGTCAGGTCACCAAGCCTAGGGATAATTACCCAAGAACCCACTGAAGGATCATGTGATCTGATTCTGGAAACCTCGTACAAGAGAGAGTGTTTCTCTCAGGTTTTAGCGTTTTGAAACCTGAGAAACCCAAGGGCAAGTTCCCTTGTATTCGCCAGTCGCAAAATCCCGATATGAGAAACCTCGAATTGGTTTAGCGTGAATAGGTTTCGGCGTTTCGACACTTGGGAAACCCAAGGGCAAGTTCCCTCGTATTCGCTAGTCGCGAAATCCCGATATGCGAAACCCTGAATCATTTTAGCATGAATAGGTTTCAGCGTTTCGGCATCCAGGAAACCCAAGGGCAAGTTCCCTCGTATTTTCCAGTCGTGAAATCCTGATATGTGAAACCCCGAATCGTTTTAGCGTGAATAGGTTTCGGTGTTTCAGCACCCTGGAAACCTAAGGGAAAGACCCCTCGTATTTTCCAGTCATGAAATCCTGATATGCAAAACCCCAAATCATTTTAGCGTGAATAGGTTTTGACATTTTGACACACGGGAAACCCAAGGGCAAGACCCCTCATATTTGCCAGTCACAAAATCCCAATATGCGAAACGCCGAATTGGTTTAGCGTGAATAGGTTTTGGTGTTTTGGCACACGGGAAACCCAAGGGGAAGACCCCTCATCTTTGCCAGTCGCGGAATCCCGGTACGCGAAACCCCTGTACGTGAAACCCTGATGCGCTCTGTGAATGAGCCCTAGGTCACCGAACAGGGTCTTTTGGTAGGAAGGAGGAGTCCTGAAAGAATCTGGACTTCCCATTTGTAGGGACACATGGTGAATATCTAAGGCCACTTGGGTTCTCGACATCAGAGGAATAGGAGTGAAGACCTCGACAGAAATCCCGAAAGGTAGAATGTCGAGATTTAATCTAGGTCATTGATCAAGTTGACAATCTGGACCATATATCTGGATGATACCGGGGTTTTGGGTTCCAGGGATTCGAAAGAGAAAGGAGGAACGCTTGCATCATGATTCCACGAATCGTGAAACCCCAAAAGAATTTAGAGGAATAACACCAGGTCCTAGGATTGGTCGTATGAAAAGCGACCCAACGGAGGAGCTAAGGATCTGTTAGACCCTTTCGGGTTTCGTCATTTCAAAAGACAGAGAACAGGGGAATGCTTGCATCTCAATTCCCTGAATCATGAAATACGGAAGCACCTTTTTGGTAAGTCTTGTGGTCATATCCTACGATCACATAGAGGAGGATAAGGGAAGGGATGGTCTGCGTTAGGCCCCATAGAAATTTGGTGATTTTGTCCCTCGAAGAAAAGACACACAAAAAAAGATAAAATCTTAGTTGTCGTAGTGACGGGTGTCTGAAAAATTGGTATCAGAGCATGGTTACAACTCTTGGCCTACTTGGGATCATGAACGAGTTGCACAGAAGCTCCATTTGAAGTACTCTTAAAAAAAGTAACCCTCTACCTTAACCCCCTTTATCAAAAGATGAAGTTAAGAATGAAAATTTCTTATTATGTGTATGCATTTGAAAAATATGAATTATGCGTTGATTATGAATGAATATAATGTTGACTAACAACAAGTGTTTTTCTTGCACAACAAGCGGATGATCAACCATGGGAAACTGCAGACACATAGAATGGTGACGCACCACAAAGTGGGGGATGACTACCACAATAGAGATGAAGAGTCTGATGAAAGGAGAGCAATGGAGACCCCTCCATATCTAGCTGAGACTGTGAGGAGCCTCATGGTTGAACTACAGAGCTGCAAGGCTGAAAATGAGAGGTTGATAAAAGTGCAAGAGAAGCAAATGGAGATTAATGCAGTCTTGCTGCAGAGCTTATATGACATACAAAGACAATTGCAGCATGGACCTAACACAAGTCACACTGACCAACGACAGACAAAGAGAAGTTGAAGCCCACCTGGAATACGGAGACGTGGTCCTTTAAGTGGCCACACTAGGAGGATCACCTCGAGAAAGGTCCACCCCATAAATAAGGGAATTTTTTTGGATGATTCCTCTAGAAAGGAAACTAGTGACTTAGAGGGATCTTCTAGTAGCAGAACTAGTTCTTATTCCCGAAGAA
>JASDQU010436919.1:6093-17411 GCA_032191745.1 Picea mariana
TATTTGAGGAGATAACACTGGCTCCTATTGGGGATGAATACCTCCCTGTGAGGTTTCAAGAACCATAGAATCAATGCCTTTCCTGAAAAGGAAAATTAAAAAAAAAAACTATCTGCTAGTGCTTCCATTGGGCATGGAGTTATTCTGCAAAAAATAAAAACTAAGACTAACATTACAATGTCTAGGCTTCACAGCCTTAGACAAAATAGAGTTTTAAAAATCGCCCGTTTACCGGGCCACCGAACATTTCTTCACCTCCCAGATTCTGCAGCATGAAAGTGTTGTTGTTCTGTACTTGGGTTATCATGAAAGGACCAGTCCACAAAGAATCGAACTTGTTATGCTTGCCTTTATCCTGTCTAAGAGCATCCCATTTTAGAACCCAGTCACCAATCTGAAAATTGTCTACCTTAGCCTTTCTGTCAAAAGTATTTTTGATCTTCTTTTGATGAGCCTCTAATCTGTCCACTAACTGTTCACGGGCTTGCTGTAGTTCCACCAAATCAAGCATTCTTCTTACCATATCATTTGACTCGGTTTGCTCTTCCTGAAAGAATCTAGCCACTGGTAAAACTAACTGAACAGGAAAAATAGCATCAGTCCCATAGACCAATTTGAATGGAGAGGTTCCTATGGACTTTTTGATAGTTACTATGTCTTCCCATAGAGAAAATTTCAGTTTAGAATCCCAATTCTTTTTGTTTTCCTCTAACAGTTTCCTGATGATTTTGATTAAGCTCTTATTGGATGATTCAGCCAAGCCATTACCTTGAGGGTGGTAGGGGGTTGAATGTACCAACTGGATGCCCATTGATTTACACATGTCTACTAATGCCTCTGCTTTGAATGCCGCTGCATTATCTGTTACCATCCTTTTGGGACAATCGAATCTGCTCAAAACATTTTCACAAAGAAACTTCATGACTACTTGGTGAGTGGTGTTCCGGGTGGGAATTGCCTCTATCCACTTTGTAAAATAATATGTGGCTACTAAGATCCACTTATGCTGACCACTAGATGAAGGATTTATCTCACCTATAAAATCTAAACCCCACTGCTGAAAAGGGCCATTCACCACTATAGGTCTCAGGGGTAAAGATTTTAGCTGTTGTTTTCCCGTAAATCTTTGACATTTGTCACAAGCTTTGATGAAGGCACACACATCTGAGAAGAGGAAAGGCCAATAGTATCAAACCCTTAGGATTTGATGGACAGTGGGCTTCCAGTAATGATGACCTCTACAAACACTTGAATGAAACTGATGTGTAACTTCGACTAACTCTTCTTTGTCTAAACATCTGAGAAGCAAACCAGCAGGGTCTTTCCAATATAACAGATTATTGTAAATGCAGAATTTGATGGCTCTGAGCTTAAGGGCTCGAGCTTGAGTCATACTAAGTTTAGGAGGAACTTCTAGCTTTTGCAAAAAATGTATAATACCTGAATACCATTCACAAGAAGACAAATGCTCTGCCACTTGTTGACTGCTATGTTGTCCATCTGCTGCCAACTCCGTCTGCAAATTCACTGAACTTTCTCCTATGAAATTAATGTCCAGCAGCTCATGATTTTCCTCCGTTAAGAGCTTAGCAAGGCCCTGGCCTTTCACCAATTTGGTGGGCTTTACTTCAATGTTGAACTCAATCAACTTTTCAATCCATCTAGCTCTCTTTCTGTCAATATCAGGCTGAGTCAAAACATCTTTCACAGAGGATGAAGGGACATATGCGATGACCTTTGAGTGGAGAATATAAATTCTGAAGGATTTTAAAGATTTTATGAGAGCATAGGCTTGTTTCTCAATAGGATCATACCTTAGTTCAACGTCTCTGAGTGTTTTGCTAAAGAAAGCAATGGGATGATCCAAATTGTCACCATCTTTCTATAGCAGAACTGTTACCACTGTGTCGTAAGAAGCAAAGGAAAAAACTTAGAAAATCTTACTGTAATCCGGGTTGATCAGAGTCGGGGATTCCATGATAGCTTTCTTGATATCCTGAAATGATTTCCTTGCGTTGTCTGTCCATTTTATCTCAGACCCCTTTTTCAGCATACATGTTATGTGTTTAACTAATTCGGCAAAATTTGGCACAAATCTTCTAACAAAATTTACTTTATCGAGTAGCTATTGAATATCCTTTTTTGATCTTGGCAAGGACAGCCTCTGAATTGCCTCCACCCGAGCTGGATCAATCTTTACACCTTCTACTGAGACAATGTGTCCTAAGAGCTTACCTTTCCTGAGAGAAAACTGGGACATTTTGGGATTCAATGAGATTCTGAACTGCCTGCATTTCAAGAACACTCTTTTTAAATGCTTTAGATGCTCCTCATGACTGCTGGAATATACTGTGATGTCATCAAGATATATGACGACAAACTTGTCGTTTTCTCCCACGAAAGCTATGTCCATGGCCCTTTGGAATTTGGCTCCGGCATTCATTAATCCGAATGGCATCTTAGCGTACATAAAGGTACCCCAAGGAGTGGTAAATGCAGTCTTCTCCTGGTCATCGGGGTGGACAGAAATCTGATTGTATCCAGAAAAACCATCTAGGAAAGACATGACATTAGCCCCTGAAATCCTTTGCAGCAAATGTTCCATCTTAGGTAGGGGATAGTTGTCTTTCTTAGAGCATCTGTTTAGGTTTCTAAAGTCCACACATAATCTAACCTCGCCATTTTTCTTTCTCACTATCACTAGATTTGCAATCCATTTGGAGTATCTCAAAGGGATTATGATCTTGGCGTCGAGAAGCTTTTTAATTTCTCTTTCAATCATAGGCAGAAGAAGAGGACTGATAGGTCTGAGCTTTTGTTTGAAAGGAATGGTGTCTTTCTCAAGAGGGATCTTGTGTTGAATGATATCAGGATCATAAGTCTTTAGATCACTATATTTCCAAGCAAAAACATCGGAAAATTCTTCAAAACGCTGCAATATTCAGACTTCTGATCAGCAGTCAATTCAGAAGACAGATTTATGAATTTTGGCTGGCTTTCAACCCCTATGTTGTTCTCGTGAACAACAGGATATTTCTCCTTTTTATCTGGCTTGTAGGGAACGTCATTATGATCAAAAATCTTTTCGAGAGGTACCAAACCTCGAGGTATATAATTGTTAGGTAGCTAAACAATATCATGCTGACCCAATCTTTGTTTTAGCTTGGGCTTCTTGGATTCTTCTGCATTTAGATTCTACTTGTCAACATGCATATCAGAAAATTCATCTACCACTTGAAGAAATATGTTAAGTTCATCATCATCCTCAAAAACTTTTCAGTATTTAATATTGTTGGGCAAGGATGGTCTATATTTTACTTGGATCTCATAACTGAGCCTAGGGGGGCATGGGAGGAATGAACATGCTGGCTGAAACAGCAAGGGAATTGACAAGTTGATTCATATCCCTGGGTATATACGAAATTTCAAAAATAGAAAAAGAATCTCGCACTTTCCATACCTCATCCCTGTAGGCTTTCAATCTGACATGCTTTACTTGAAAGGTACTGTTTACCTGTTGTATAATGAGATCTGCATCTCCAAATACCTTTAAACCTTTTATCCCCATCTCCTTAGCTGAATTTAATCCCAAAAGCAAGGCCTCATATTCTGCTATGTTGTTAGTAGTTTTGAAATTGAGCTTGAAGGACAAAGATATAGTCTCCTTTGAAGGAGAAATAAAAACTACCCCTGCACCTATTGAATCTTTAGTACTGGCCCCATCAAAATACATGGTCTAGACTGAAACGTTCTTATCATCAGTTTGTTGTTTGATAGGCTTCACAAGCTGCATAGGAGTTGATTGAGAATCATCTATTTGAAGAATGCATGAGCCAAAATCTGTATCCACAGCATAAATAGGATGATTTACAGAGTTTTTTGCATCACTGATGATGTAGACAAGTTGATTCTCCCTGTAAAGTCTTTTCAGCTCTCCCCCAAACATTGGAATCGCAGCATATGAAAGATCCATCTGCAAGGTACCTCCTAACCTTTTTCCCCATGGATGAGACAAGAGAAGTCCGAACTTACGTGGGATATTAGCAACCACCACATCCATTACCATGCTTCTCATTGGCAATTGGGCGAGGTTTATAACAAGGTCTTTTATGAGGCTAAGACATCTAACTTTCCTAGAATCAAAAGAGAAGAGATCATGATATGGTTTGGTGACCTCAAGACCAAGCTCATCCATCACTTCTTTGGGCATAAGATTATGTGATGCCCCGGAATCAAGCAAACAATTGTGGAGCATCTTATCATGGACATTTAGGGATATGTATAATGGTGGACAAGAATCATCTCGGTCTTCTATCATAGGCCCTATAGTTATTGTTGGCTTGTCATCTTGTAGGTTAACAAAATCAGTAGATGAAGAGATCTTTGGCTTAAGGGACTTCAGGATGGTTGATTTAAAGATTTCATTCTTCATGAGTTCAGTTAAAGGCATAGGTATCTTTACTTTCTGAATTTTTGATTCAAAATTAAAAGAGAAAGCTGATCTATCCAAAACTTTTACCTCATTGGAAGGAGCTTTGAGACTGACTTGCTCCTTGGCTAAGGGATGTGTTTTCTTCTGTTGTTGTTTTGCAAGAGAGGAGGTCTATTTTACAGGAGTTGGAGGCTGCTTGGAAACAACTTCTTTACTCTTCACGAGAGCAGCAAATTCTTTGTTCTTCACAGGAGCAGCGATCAATGGTTTCGGGACAGCACTCTTGGACCTTAATTTATAACCTTTCTGATCATCTGTCAAGTAGACAGATTCTTCGATACTTTCCTCATGAATTTACTGGTCCATCAGGGCTTCTTCATAGTCTACTTGTGTCAGAAAGGAAGAATCATTTTCATCACCAAAATAGTTTATTTCATCTGCTCCTTCGACTTCATCGTGAGATGGTTGTTGTTCTTCATCTAACATTGCATTTTGAAAAAGTGGTCTGATTCTCTGATCATTAGCTGCATTCCCATCTCTCTGAAGGATCTAGACTTGTGGATTATTCCTTTTGTAAGGGAAATCATTTGGATTTCTCGAGGCAAAATCATTTGGCTCTTTTGTCCTTGCTGGTTGCTGATTCTGGACCTTCAATTTTGACATTTCAGATGTCAAATTGTCCAACATCTTTGCCATCTTTTCCATTTTACTATTAGAAGAAGAAGAGGGCTCAACAGCAGACTTCTTTCTCTCGACCTTTCCTTTGAGCTTCTGAGATGCTGTAATGTTTGATTCAACCTCGAGGGCGGCATCTTGCATTAAAGCAAGTGTGGTTGGTCGTCTTTCTCTGAGGATTAGACAAAAATCTAGATCAAAGGCAACAGAGAATGTGATCTTTGCCGATGCATCACTTGGTTTAATCTTTACAGGGATCTTGCCAAACATTCTATTAAACCTCTTGATGAAGTCATAGACCGACTCTCCATCTTCTCTCTTCAAATTTCCAAACTCAGAAATGTAGTATAACAAATCTCTTCTTTCTCCCCAGTGTTTTAAGAATACCTCATCTAATTGTTCAATACCTATGACTGAATTTGCCAGTAGCTCTTTGAACCACTTCCAGGCTTGGCCATCCAAACTCTGAACGAAAACTCTGGTCCACACATCTTCTTCTGAAATGTTAATATTTTCAGCATAAGCATAAAAAGCTTCAATATGTTCTTCAGCAGTATAATCCCCTGCTCCAGTAAACTTTGGCATATATTTATGATAATCTCCAGTTGGCATAGAAGACAAAGGATTTGTCAATACAAGTGGGGCATACCTATTTGCCAAAATCTATTCCATCTTGGTTAAAGGGGCAACCATGGCAGTCTTGGGGATTGACACAGAAGAGGAACTCATAGGAGATGAAGGGGGAGATGGGATGACTCAGTTAAAATAGAATGGTTGTCTCACTTCACCTCGAGCAGAATTTTCAGAAATGGGTGAAAAATAAGAGGTTTTATAAAATTGACCGAGCAACAAGGCTAATTTTTCTTCTCCCTTAGAGGACAGATCATGGAGAATATCTTCAAGAACAGGCAGATTAGTGTGAGTGTATAGAACACCTTTTGTAGGTTTGATGGGTGAGGAATTCAAAGAAGATGAAGAAGAGGTTTCCTTTTGYTGAGAGGACCCTGCAATTATCTCTTTAGGATGGGATGAAACATCGACCTCAAGAACAGAGTCAGTAATATTAGAAGAAAGTGAAGGTTCTTCTACCTTCAATATTTGAGATAAATTTTCAATTTCCTGAGAATTACGAGTTTCAGCAGGAGGGGATTCAACTAGAGGTTTTTTAGATATGAAAGAAGGAGTGTCGGTTTGAATACCTGAATCTACTGCCTTTGCAGATCCAGAAGCCTATCTTTGCAAAGCTTTACCCTTACTAATGATCTTCTAAGGGTCAGGAACTGGTGTTGTCAGTGGGCCTTCTTGGTTCGCCCTGGTGTGAGCTCTTTTTGGAGCCACTTCGTTTCAATGGAGTTGCCAGATAGAAAATTACAACCCAAATGATGTCCAGACTTAGTCTATCATCAAAGCTAGAGATATGTCATCTCCCAAGGAAGCTGAGCTTCAATCTCCTCTCCCCGGTAATGACACCAATTTGTTATCACTCCAGGAAATTCTCCTAGGCTGTAAGTTAGAGATGCCTGGTAACTTAATCTTTTGGTAACTATTTTCTCAATAAAAAGTGTGGGTTTGGATCAAGTCGGAGGACTGAATCATTTCTCACTCAAATTATGCATAAACACATTTAGATGGACAAGGATTTCAACCACATATGTTCAGAGAGTTTACAAATAAAGGGGTGAATGAATAAATAACTATTATATCAACATAATCACATATGAAGCATATATGAATGGCCAATTACAATAATCATAGAAATACTTGCGAAGTTAAACTTATGAATGCAGTGATAAGATGACAGTTATCGGGCATAAACAAGCATAACAGCATGAATATAATATCCAGGTGCAAGTACAGAATAGACAAGAAGATGAGATCTGAACAAGTTATGGAAAAAGAAGCTTGTATTACTAAAAATGAAAATGAGAAGTTTTGAGTTACATAATATGAAAAAAGTCTCCAAAGTCGAACCCTTGGTTCATATTCTACCTTTATCTGTATAGCTTTACAATGCAGTTCTAAGATCCTGAAAACATGTATCAAATATGCTAAAGATAGTAAATCAAAATTTAGTTGCAAAAGATGTGGGATGATCCCCAAAAATGAGGTCAATCCCAGATTTCATGGTCTTCCTCTCTTGTTGAGTGCTGGTGTAGTGCAAGATAGCCTCCCAAGGTTGAATGATGACTCTCCAAGAGTGACAAATTCGAATATGTTGCTGTGAGAAAGTGTCTTGATTTTCTGTCTTTGTCAAAGATACCAAAAACCTTTGAAACACCTCCTCTTTCCATAATCTATCAAAAATGGCTATTGGATTTGTCTTGAAAATTCATCAAATGTTCATTCGAAGAGGTTTCAAACCTTTCCAGCTCAAAAAACCTCAATCTGTGTAAAAACTTGATCATTCTGGAAATGACAGGCTTTCGGTGGTTAACTTAGAAAGCTCCTGAGCGAATTATCTACCGAAAGTCCTGTTTTCAGTGGTTAATGAACAGTCGTCCTGTTCGCCTAAACCACCGAAACTTCAGTTTTGAGAAAACTTCAAAATTGAAAAAATGCTTACCTTGGATGCCTTTTTGATGTTCAAGGTTTCTTGGATGAGGCAACCCTTGTTCGTGCAGATCTGCGAACTTCTACTGGCTGTGTGGAAGGCTCTGGTGTGTCTACCATGGTCATAGCTAAGTTAGCCAGAGTTTCTAATCCAGTTTGCTCTTGTGCTGGTGTTTGAAACTCCTTTAACTTCAACCTCAGAATTCTCAACTATCTATACAGCTTCATGTTTTCCCTGATCAATACCCTATTTATGTCTTTAATCTTGTCATGCTTCTCTTTGAGGGTTTGGTTTATTTTTAAAAGCTCTGCATTTATGTCAGTCGGGTCTGTATTATCTTTTTTAATCACCCTTTCCAAGACTTCCATTTCATAGACCTGTTGCAGGAGTTTGTTGATTTTCCATGATCTAGCTATTTTAGGCTTACCTGAAGAGGCTTCTGCCACTGGTGGACTGTGTGCCTCTGGAGGAGTTGGTGAAGGTAAATTGGAACAATATTCTGCACCCTGTTCAGTCTGTACATTATCCTGTGTCTCTGGCAATTATTGTTCTGGTTCTGAATCACTGTAAGGTAGGTTTAAAGGGTTATTTCCTGTAGCAGGGTCCTTGGATTGCTCACCTTCAAACTACAGTTTTCTTTTGATTCTTTTCTTCTTGCCAGAGGATGATTTTATGGGATCTCTTGGTGGTGAGATACCTTTCCTTTTCCTATGACTGCTTTTGGGAGTAATAGTCTTTCTGCCACTGGTCTTCTTAGTTTCAGCTTCTGGTGGTTTCTCTGTTTGGAATTCATTCCAGAAAAGAAAGAAACCCCAATCAATCTGTTTCCTCTGTAGAGCTTCCTTGACAAGAAGAGTAATAAGCCCTTGGTGAGATAGTCTGATAGCAACCTTAGTAGGCTTGGCTTTAACTTGTCTGGCCATTTTAGTAAGAGTCTTTTGAAAATAGAAAGGTAGATTTATCGGTTCTCTGCCTGTAAAATGATTAAGAAGTTTAAAGTGATAGAACATCACTCTATTATATTGTCCTTCACAAGTAATATACACAAAGATTTCTTTTAACAAAGATTGCCACTGTGGCTGCAAGAAGGACATAGGGATATCCTTTTTCCAAATCAGATCTTTGTGAATGGGCAATAGATATGATCTAAATTCAACGTTGGATGGCACTGTAGATTTAAACCAACAGTCTCCTGTCCGTGGAAGACCTGTAAACTCTGCTATAGAAGCTTCATCTATGATAAACTCTTCTTTCCCTATCTTGGCAGACCTTCCATCATATACAATTGCAAAAGATTCAGCTACTTGTTGATGAAAACTAGTGAGTTTTTCACAGTATGTGAATACCCCTGCTTGTTTGAAAAACTCTGCTACCTCTGGGTGCGCCTCCAAGTACCAAACCCCATCCACCTCGGACCTCAAAACTGGCCTTGCTTTCAGCATTGTTCAGTGTTGACTGTACCTGTGATTATGAGAAACTGAGCATCCAAGGAGACAAAGAAACTAGAATTTAGGAACACGGAGAGTATAACTCATGGAAGAGCCTATGGGACAGGGTAACCCAAAGTTCGGATCACCGAGCTCAAACACTAACCAAGTTTCGAGGCGGCAAATTGACTGAGAGCATGCCGAAATTTTAGATTTTCGGTGGTATAGTCATTTGAATTGAAACAAGATGAGTTTTGGACTTGCCTGCTAAATCGACTTGGCTTAATTGACTTGAGAGCGATCGCTGGACTCTAATGGCGCTTTGACAATCACCAGGGGAAATGGGATTAGGATCTCTGGAAACACATTTAATTAATGAAATCACGGACTCACGATTATCTCAGTAATCTTCGGAATTCAAAATGATAATGAATGAGGATTTAATGAGGGATTAACGGGATCATGATAGATCGTGTACTTGTGACTGGAAATGGAGGGAGGCTTCGTGAAAATCATGCATGAATTTCAGTAACACCGCCATGTCTAGATTTTGAAAAGACAATTGCGGTTGAAAGGACAACAGGAGCTTCAAACTTTCGGATAGACACCATAGAACGTGCATACCTTCCGACTTGACGAGCTTTCGATGGTTACGTTTCATCATTGCGCCAACTTGACAGCTGGCTTGTGTGAAAGCACGGGCTTTCCATTTTTATTGTTGAAACGCTTTCGGTGGTTAACCGCATTCTTTCTTTGACCTCTTAACTGCCAAGAACAAAGGCTTTTGGTGGTTAATGAGCGCATTTCAAGCTCGCCTAAACCATCGAAACCTGAGATTCTGACTTTTGCTTGACCAAACCAAATCCAAAATTTCTTTTGAGCTTATTTACAGAATACAGACTCTCTAACCTACTTACAAAAATTTAGGAATAAAATTTAGACCACAACCTATCACCTCAAAAGAAAATTTTCCACTAATTTATTTGAGGAGATAACAGATCCTAATCATCATGAAGAGAATATTGAAAAATGTCATAAATTACCAGTATATAAAAGAAAAAGGAAAAGCAATCAGTAGGAATCATAAGGGTATGTACCTGAAGAAGATGTTCTTCTCCAAGACATGGAACTTGATGTCAACATTGAATATATTGAATTTCTAGGTGATGAACAAAGAAATCAGTCGGAAAAAGAAGTGGTAGTCCAAGAAATTTATTTCTATGAAGAAGATTCTTTGACCCTTCACAACGTGTCATTTGATAACGATTTGAAAAAGATGGTCTTTGAACGTGTTAATTCAAAGGGAAAAAGAATTAAAGATTCATATATGGACTTAAATGGAATCCCAGCCTCACGGATTTCCAAAATTCACAAAATTATTGGTGATGCTATAGATGTATCAATTGATTATATGGCAACAGAGAATGCACGATTGAAAGAAAGAGTTAAAGAAACGGAATACACATTGATGCCACCACCTATCCTTGCAATCTTGTTGGCTACTATTCAACCAAAAACATCATATTTAAAATTGAAAGGAACATCAAGTTTATTGATTGCAGTTAGAAAATTTGTTGAAGAAACTATCGAAAAGAGAATGTCTTTTATCCTGGAAGCATGGGATATTGGAAGCAATATTGTTTATTATGGTTCTAAGCTAAATAGTTTTAGATAATTTCTTCAAGGTGACTTCAAAAATGAAGATGGATTTTATAAATATGTTGTCACCACTTTTTTATTGAAGGTTTTGAAATATGATTGAATTAAAAAGAAAAGAAGAAGATTTGCCTTATCATGCTTGAGTAAAAAAATTAAAGGCATGCTCGATTAAAAAGATAAAGATTCAAAGAGAAATTTTAGATGATTGTGATGTTTGGTAACCAAAAAGGAAGTGTTGTATCGCAAATTGACTGAAACAGACTTAGCAAGAAGCGCAAGGGAGGTATAAGATCCAAAGTTGATAATAAACTCTATTTTTATGACAAGGTTGCAATTTGAAGAGCATGTGAAAATTTTAAAGGGGATTTCAACTGAAAAGTTTAATAGTATAATAGAATACAATGAAAATGAAATTGAAAGTTGGTTGGTGAGTTACTCAAATAAAAATGAAGATATTGAAGCTTTGCTTCATCAACTTTCATATGATTTAAGGGAGTTAGAAGGCATGTTATTTGATATAAAAATTAGACATGAGATACATGTTTCACCAATGAAAGATTACATGGAGTATTGG
>JASDQU010436920.1:53391-65429 GCA_032191745.1 Picea mariana
GATTATGATTAATTAATTATAATTATGATGTCATACCGAAATATTTTCTTTTGGGATGTTTGACCTTTCTCATCTGATAAACTGGAAGTCCGAGGAGATGACAATTAAGATTCATGGTGGTCATTAAAGGTAATTAATCCGTATTTTGGGAAAATATTGTGTCTTCAAGTAATAAATGTGCCAACTTTAATTGATTAAACTCTGTCAATTTCATGTAAAATAGTTAATGCCATATTAACGAAGATTTTATTTTTGTTTTCAAATTGATTTCAATTTCCATCTGCCCTTGAATTCAAACTCATAACATCTTTGTTTGTAGAGAGAAAAATTGTTAAACAAAAATCCATGGTGCCACAGAAAGGAAAGAAACTAACGCAAGTGGAGGAGTCAAACCCAAATTTCGACATTCTGTCAGATACCACTACCAAACTTATAGAAAATACTAAGACATGGGCACATGTGTACATGATTTTTGAATTTGAGGAGTCTCTAGTTTCGGAAGATGAAGGGGATAAATAATATGTGTCGGCAAATGGCTATAATAACTTTTCTCAATCATAACTGCACAAAATCGCACCAAGGCCAAGACTGTTATCTTATATAGACATGGTTCAATGGGATTTAGATCACGCTGATTTATCAACAAGGACCACTTATAATCATTAGCGAGCTATTGTTGAATCCTTCAGGCCCGACGATTTTCGAGTAATGTATAAACTCTCCAAAAACCCAAAGTATACATATAATGCTCAATTCATTCATGAATTTAAAGAGAAATAATGCACTCAATATGATAGAAACATGCATGATATTGTTAGAGAATGGTGGGGGGACAAAATCAGATTTAGGCTAGATAGCCATGGTATATATTCTACTTCCTCTTGTGATACACCTGTTATGTACACAACCATGATGTTGTGTAGGCTATTTGATAAGAAGGATCCTACACATTTTAGTGTAGAATAGGTTCCAATCATGCTTGAGGTTGTAGAGGGTTTTTCTTTCAATTGGGGAAAATTGTTGTTAGATAATTTTACTAAGCATATTGAAAACTATAAAACCCTACAATCAAAAGGATAAAAGGATCCCTTTTATATGTCTGTGTATATCTTAGATGCCATATGTTTCAAAACTCCTCTCCTTCTCATGAATTGGAATTGGTCACCAAATTCCTCTGATCCTATTCATATTCATCATGACAAGTTATTGGAGGAAAATGCAAAAGAATAATTTTATGAGATATGTAATAATTTCATTGTTCCAATTGATGAAGTGTTATATGGCGATCCTCCTCCTCATATTTCTAACCAGATCATTAAAAACATAAACAAGATTGCAGACTGGTACATTGAAGAAATTTTTTCCTATATCAAGGTCTTTGCCTGTCATACATCCCCTGATGCATTTCCAAGATTTCTACCTGACCTATTAGTCTATAGAGAAGTGGATTATCAAACAACTGGTACAGGGATATATAAAGAGTTAAAGAATGCACATAAAAGAGTATGGTCACCTTACCCTATTTATGTTGGTATCTATACTTTGTTGGATTTTGGGCATGCTAGACTTGAAGCCCGAGATTTAGAAGATATTAACCTATATTCTATTGAGTTTTAAATTCATGACCCAATTAAAGTGGTTGAAAATCATTGTATTCAAATGGTAGCAAAGAAGTATTTACATGAATATTCTACTTATGGTGATATTTTCAAAAATGTCACTTCTTATGATTAGGTTTCGGAAAGAATTCAAATACTTTCTGAACAATAACTTTCATAGTTTTACAAGTTTCAAAGCCATAGACGAATTTGTTTTTCGGTTATTCTTCAATAAGTGAACTCTAGAGAAATATTTGGTGATATAACAAAAGAAACAAAATCATACTCATAATGGAAACCCATTTGAATACTTTTCAAGGGGTTCAAATCCTAAACAACAGAGCCAAACCAATACAACTGAGAAAACCCATTTGAATACTTGTCAAATCAGAGGAAGAACAAGCCAAAGCTTGGAATGAAAGTAGTTTTTTAGAGAAATGGGACATATTTACACGGATGTTTCAATTGCACAATAAACCTTCTATTGAGACAATAGTACCTGAGAATACTTCTCCGTCCATTATTTTTGGCATTAATACTCCTATAAATAGTATTCAATCTCAGGAGAATTCTAGTGTTATTGGATCTCCTATATTATCAATGACTCCTATAACTTCTATTCCTAGAGCACAAGGTTTTGAAGTAGCTTATGTTTATGAATTAACCCCTATAGAACCAGAGGAGATGCCTCTTGCAAATTTTTCTTTAGCAAGAAAAGAAAAGATATTGTTCAGGGAAAAATTCAGAAAAAACATAGTTCAATGGAAATGACGCAAAGGATCATATATGATGGACAAGGGAAAAATAATCAAGAATTTGCAAATAATATGGCGTAGACTTTAGGGATTTTGTAGAAACAAATAAATGGTCAACAAATGTTTTCAATATGAATCTTGATCTGAGGGAATATCAAATTAGTCATCTCTAAGAAATCGTAAAGAGGAAAGATGAAAATATCGAAAACCAAGTCAATTCTAGGGTAACTCAAGTTCAACAACAATGTCAACAACAAATGAAAGAATTGGAGGAAAATATGAAGAGAGAAAGTTATCAAATACAACAAGCGTCGAAAGACACTCTTTCTCAGAAATACGAATTGATTAATCAATTGAAAATCCAGGTTAAAAACATTCTTATAGATGTTCCTTCTTTCCAGAAACATGCTTTGGATATTAATAATGAACTGAAATTAACTTAGGAAAGATTCTGTAAAATATTGGAAATCATTCATGTTAGGAATGTGTTATATTCTTTGTACGACTAGATTCAATGTCTGCTATGTTGTGTAGGGGAGTTTGAGGGGGGAGATATCCCCCCTGTGCGGGGGTTCTGAGGCAGCGCCCCCGAGAAAAAAATTTACCTCGGGAAACCTATTGCATTGTTGCCTCATTTTTCTTTTTGCCTTGATTTCCATGTCCATTATTGGGCGGTTTTTCGGCACATGGTTTTTGTCAATGGTTTTCTATTTCCGGTTAAGGAATTAGGACTGATGACTAATCTAAGTCAATGGGTTAGGGTATTGTATTTCGTTGGCTCCTATATGTATATTGTATTGTAAACAATGTATTACTATGAATGAATATAGAATATGTTGGTTTTCCCGGTTTGGGTTTCCAGGGGAAAAAAATCTTTGTAATGTGTGTATTTTCCATTGTATCTTTTCTGTTATTTTACTAAAAAAGTTGATTCAGAAGGAAAAGAGAACAATCTAATTGTGTCTCCTAGATTCAATACTACTGAATGTGTCAGAGGAAGCTACAACCAAATATTTATGGGATAATTTGGGGAAGTTGTATCAGTCCAAGTCCTTAGTAAATAAACTATTCCTGAGAAAGAAGTTGTATAACCTGAGGATGAGAGATGGAGACTCGGTGGAAGATCATTTGAATGCCTTCAATATTGTGGTAAGTCAGTTAGTATATGTTGAGATTAAAATTTCAGATGAAGATAAGTGTATCGGTTTATTGTGCTCTTTACCAGACTCATGGGATAGTCTGGTTGTGGCCATAGGTAGTAATACCACTACCTTGAAGTTTGATGAAGTGGTCTCATTCTTGTTGTTAGAGGATATGAGACAAAAGAAAATGGAAGGATAGAGAACAAATGCATTATTTGTAAGAGGATGCTCCCAGGAAAGAAATAGATCTAAGTCCTCAAGTGGGATATCTAAGTCTAAGGGAATATCTAAGTTTCTCGAAAAGTTTGTAAAGGTATGCTGGAGATGTGTAAAAGTAGGGAACTACAAGAAGTAGTGTAGATCCAAAGTTGAGAAAAAGAAGGGATCTAAAGAATCTCCTTCTACAGAAGAAAAGACCTCCAAGGAAGAAGGAGGGGATGTGTACTTGGGCTCTTCAAGAACACATGTAGATAATAAGGCATGGTTGGTTGACTTAGGTGAATCCTTTCATATGAATCCCCACAGGGAATGGTTCTGTGAATATGAAAGCTATGATGGAGGTAATTATTTCCTAGGTGATGAATCAAAAACCCGAATCATAGGTCAAGGAAAATTCAAGTTGAGGCTCATATATGAAAGTATTAGAACACTATATAGTGTTCTTAACATCCCAATATTGGCCATAAATTTGATTTCTGTAAGAAAAATGGACGATGCAGGGGTAAAAACAATATTTGAAAAGGAAAACTGCAGGATGGTTTGAGGAGAAATGTTGTTGTTGAAGGGAGTTTAGTTTGGAACTTTGTGTAAGAAAATAATCACTATTAGTGATGGGTGTAATAGTTCCATTGTTCATGATACTAGAGTTGAAGAAGAACGAACTCCTACAATATTTGTACAAAAGTTTATGTTGTGGCATCAAACATTGGAGCATATCGGAGAGAGGGTCTTCAACTACTACATGGTAAAGGTATGGTTGAATCTATGTCTAACTACTTTCTGGATTTTGATTTCTATGAACATTGTGTATATGGGAAGAAGAATCGGATCAGATTCCCCTCTAGTGCAATGAGGGAAGAAGGAATTTTACAACTAGTTTACATTGATGTGTTTGGACCTGTGTTGGTTCCATCATTGGGAAAATCTATGTACTATGTCTCATTTATAGATGACTTCTTGAGGAATACTTGGATATATTTCCTTAGGAAGAAATCTGAAGTCTTTGACAAGTTTAAAGAGTTTAAGGCTCTTGTTGAGAATTGAACATAGAAAATAATTAAAGTGTTGAGGACAAATAATGTTGGAGAGTTTTGCGGCAATGAATTTGAAGAATTCTATAAGAAGTGTGGTATAGCAAGGTAGAATACTACTCCATATACACCTCAGAAAAATGGAGTTGCAGAAAGGATGAACATGACATTGATGAAGAAAGAGAGGTGCATGCTTAGTGGTGTTGGGTTAGGGAAAGAAATTTGGGTAGAGGAAGTGGGTACTGCATGTTAACTGGTCAACAGATCATCCTCATCAGTGTTGGATGACAAGACTCCACAAGAGGTATGGACTGGTAAGAAACCTTCTCTCACACATCTCAAGGTATTTTGTTGTGAGGTCTATGTTTATGTTCCAAAGGAAAACATGAGTAAGCTAGATAAGATCCCCATACTCCAATATTGAGGAGATCAGTTCGAGAAAGAAGGCTACCAGAAAGGTATACTCCATCTGATTTCCATTCAAATTTTTCTTTGTCTATTACTAATGATGATCCTAGAACTCTTAGGGATATTGTGGATTCAAAGAATGGAAAGCTTCGGAAAAAGGCCATGGATGAAGAAATGGCAGCCTTGGATAAGAATGATGCTTGGGATCTAGTGGATTTGTCGACTGGAAGAAATCCCATTGGAAGAAAATGGGTATTTAAAAAGAAGTTGAATGCAGAAGGCAAAGTGGAGAAATACAAAGCTCGGTTAGTAGCAAAGGGTTATTCCCAAGTTGAGGGAATTGATTTTGATGAGAATTGTTTTCTTTTGGCCAAGTTAAATTCTACAAGATTTATGTTATCTATTTATACTGCATTTGATTTTGAAGTAGAACAGATGGATGTGAATACAACAGTCCTACATGGGGATCTGGAGGAAGAAATCTATATGAAGCAGCTAAAAGGCTTTGTTGTGAAGCGAAAGGAGTTGGTATGCAAGATGAAAAAGTCCCTGTATGGTTTAAAAGAATCACAAAGGATGTGGTATAAAAAAATTGATACTTATATGATGGGACTTGGCTTCACAAGAAACAATGAGCATCATTGTGTGTATTTTAAATTAATTGGTGATCATTTGATTTATTTGGTCGTGTATGTGGATGACATGTTGCTAATAATAAAAAACAAGGAGGTTATCTAGGATGTGAAAACTCAGTTGTCTTCTAAATTCGACATGAAGGATCTTGGTGCTTCAAATTTTATTTTGGGCATGGAAATTAAAAGAGATCGAAAAAAGAGGAAACTCTAGTTAAATCAAAGAAAATATGTCGAGACAATATTGCATAGGTTTAATATGCAGAAATCTAAACCAGACAAGGTCCCTATTCCTATTGGTGTAAATTTATCTAGATCAGTGTCCCAAGACAAAGGAAGAGGAGGAGGACATGTCTCATGTTCCATATGCGAGTGCAATTGGCAAGTTGATGTATGCAATGGTCTGTACTAGACTGGACATTGCACATGTAGTGGGATTTTTGAGAACGTATATGTCAAAACCAAAGAAGGAGCATTGGATAGCAATAAAAATTGTTTTCAGGTATTTGTGTGGCACTGCTAGCTATGGATTGTGCTACCAAGGAAGACCAATATTGGACAAAGTGTTAGAAATACATCGCTTTGTGGATGCAGATTGGGTTGGATATCTGGATCATAGGATATCTACAAGTCGGTATGTGTTTAACCTATTTGGAGGAGCAATCAATTCGATGAGCAAAAGACAGGTTGTAGTGGCACTTTCAACTACAGAATTTGAATACATGGCAGCCACTCATGCAAGTAAGGAAGTAGTATGGTTACAAAGATTGTTTTCAGGTATTGGGTTGGTAAAACAAGATGTAAGGATAGATTGTGATAGTTAGAGTGCAATTTTTCTGGTGAAGAACCCTTCTTATCATTCAAAGACAAAGCATATTGATATTCAATATCACTTTACGAGATACATGGTTGAAGAAAAGAAAGTGTTGTTGATGAAGGTGGACACTTTGAAGAATGTTGTAGATTAATTAACAAAATTTGTGAGCACTGAGAATTTCTCTTGGTGTAGAGGATCCATGGACATTGTTTCCCTTGATTATTGAATATGTAACCCTGTAACCCCATGTATGCAAAGAAAACAACAAGTGGGACAATGTTGGGTATGTGTTATATTATTTGTAGGACTAGATCGAGTGACCGCTACATTGTGTGGGGTGCGTAGGGGGGTTTGAGTGGGGGCCTCTAGTCCCCCCCTTCAAGGGTTCCAGGGGGCTATAGCCCCCTACATGGGGTTTAGGGGACAGAACTCTCGAGATATTTTTTTTACATCGGGAAATGTGTCACATTGTTGCCTCATTTTTCATGTTGCCTCGATTTTTGTGTCCATTGTTGGGAGGTTTTATGGCACATGGTTTTTTGTCGATGGTTTTCTATTTACGGTTAAGGAATTAGGGTTGTTGACTAATCCAAGTCATTGGTTTAGGGTTTTGGATGTTGTTGGGTCCTATATGTATATTGTATTGTAAACAATGTATGACTATGAATGAATATAAAATATGTTGGTTTTCCCAATTTGGGTTTCCAGGGGAAAAATATATGTGTAATTTGTGTACTTTCCATTGTATATTTTATGTTCTTTTATTTAAAATATGCAATTCAGAAGCAGTATCTTATCATTAATGATTCATTGAAAGTTATTTCTAATAGAAAAAAAGATTTAGTATCATCCAAGCACAAGTTTCAAGAATTTTTGTCTTTGAAGCAGTATGTTACTATGCAGGTCATTGTTCAATTCCCAAAATTAGAATAATTAAGAGGATAAATGGCATTGAAAACATGGGAAATCAATTTGGAGGAAAGAAAAATATTGGCCAAGGAGGTAAAAGCTGCATGTATAAATGCCTTATTAGCAGTAGATGTTGAAATAGATGAAATTGACCTTGGGGATGTCCATTATTTCACTGAAACAGTCAATGCAAAGGAAAACATGAGTAATTTGTATAAGATTATAGAAAATAATAAAGAAATGATCATGCAGGTAAATCAGATAAATTTGAAAGTTATAAATCAATTCTTGATGGAACAAAGTTTACAGTGTCAAAATACCAAGCAATCTGCACTCAAAATTCAACAAAGTTTACCTTTGGTCCATAGAAAATTTTACATCTTTGTATTATTAAAAATACATGCTCGGTGCAAGGATCAATAAGAAACAAAAGTTTCTACGAACAAACAGAAGGAAGACAAGTCATGAAATGACCAACAAAGAAATTTCTAGAGATTGGGAAGATGTACAAATTATTGTAATATTTAGTTTCGAGAATCCAGATAGAATTAGTTGAGTTTCATGGATTTTTCCCATTTTGATGTAATTAGTTTTATTTTAGTATTAGTGAGTTGTATAGAGGATAGAAACTTGGGTTCTAACAATTTTTTGGTTACGGAAAGAATTGTATAAATATATACATGTGGTAAATGAAAAGGACTTTTTGGCCTGATATGTAAGTGGAGACTTTTACCAAAAAAAAAAATTCAGAAATGAGAAAGATTTTGAGATCTAGTTTACTAAATCATGTTCTTTCCTATGATTTGTTTCATATGTTGTTCACTCATGCTACAACTTCATCTAAACTCATTTATGTTGTAAGTATTTCAATTCAATATTACTTCTGCTGCAATAACTTTATAGCATCAATCGTGGTATGGTATTTACTTTGTTTTACTGTGGGACCTGTATTTCGATTTGGAATTGCTCATATTAAAACACAATATCAAATGATTTTTTTTTTCTTCTTCTATTGAAGGGAAAACCAGACTTATCAACCTTGGATACATGGTTCTCTTTTCAATTTTGTTTATCCTTATTCTACCATCTCTACTTATGATTTAAAAAGGATTTATTTAATCAGATCATACCTTTCTTTTTTTGTCTTTGAGTTATTGGAGTTTTCATTGATATTTAAGGTCAAAAGGATTTATAAAGTCAAATATTATTTACTCTGAGAATCTATGACATTGTTTGTTGATCCACAAACAATCTCAGGATTAACAAATATCTTCTTACTTGCAAATTCAATTGGGTGGTCTATGTCTCCTTCTCCTGGATGAGATAATATTACTCCTAAGGCTATAGACGACGCATCCACCTGAACATGAGATTCCTTCTTTCAATCTTGAAATATCAAAATTGGCGTAGTCGCTAGCTTCTACTTTAATGTATCCAAAACTTTCTAACGATCCTCATTCCACTAGAACTTAGATTCTTTTTTCAACAACTTCTCCATGGGTGTTGTAATCTGCACATATCCCTTAATAAACTTCCTATAATATCATGTATGACCCAATGTTTCTCTCAATTGTTTGACTGATGTAGGTGGTTTTAAGTCCAAAATCACTGCAATCTTGGTAGGATCTACTAGTAAGCCTTGTTTACATACCACATGGCCCAACAAAATTCCAAAAAGTGCACACAAAATATATTTATTCAAGTTCAAAGAAATATGACAATGTCTACACCTATCCAAAATCAATATTAGTACTTCTATGTGATCCTTCAATTGACTAAATATGTCCACTCATCTAAATAAAATTCAAGGAACTTATGAATAAATTCCTTAAAGGCTGGGAAAACTACTCTTGAAAAAATGGTAGGTGCATTCTTTAGCCCAAAAGATATCATTGTTTATTGATAGCTTCCACATTATGTCACAAAGGTAGTCTTATTTCCATCTTCCTATGCAATATTTATCTAGTGATATCTTGAGAATCCATATGTTAATGAATAGGCATCCTACCCCCCTATATTCTCCACTACTTCATTTGTGAAAGGTGTTGGAAATGGATCATGCAGACATCCATCATTTATCTTCCTTAAGTCTACACAAATCTTGATTCCCCATGTTTTCTTATCTTGCACTACCATTGGACTTATCCATTATGATTCCACTACTGGTTCAATGATTCATGCTTATAACATTCAGTCCATCTCTGCCTTTATCTTATCTTTGTACTCTGTATTCAGTCAATAGGGTCTCTGTCTTACTGGATTTACATTTGGTTTCAAAGGGATATTCATTTATCCTAACTCACCAGCTATCCCTTTCATTTCTCAAAATGCGGTTGGGAATAGATCTTGATACTCATGCAGTAAATTTGCAATCTTCTCCATAGTTTCATCTTTCCAGTAGTCCCCTATATGCATAAAATTGGGTTCTCCTTTGTGCCAATATTTACCTTTCATCTCTTCAATGGTTGTGCATATGCAGTAGACTCAAGCTCCGAACCTTCTACTATGCATTCTCCCTCAGTTTCAGGTACTTGTATATTTCTTGGATCTTCCCTGTTCTGATCCTCTTTAGAAACATTATAACATTACAATAATTCATGAACTATCATGGAAGCTCTATGTGCACTACACAAAAATACTACATTCATCGACTATTATTCTAAAAAAATATTGGCTCTAATGGCATGCAAAGCTGCATCTATTGATAGAGATTCATGTTAAAAAATAAATGTTACCTTAAACGTTTGAGTTAGTCTATCCTAGTTCGTTGTTTCTTTGCACATTTCTAGTTCCAGGTACTAATTATTGGGGATTGTATCAAATGTATGTATAAACCTATGTGTCCATTCCTTCTTTGGTATCAAACTCCATATGTGTCTACACTGCATAATAGGATGTGTCGGGTCACTTACTCCTGCACATTTCTGCACAATATTCTCAACATTGGTACCAAATCTAACTTGCATGAATATTTTACACTACTTCCAGTCTTCTATTTATTCTTTATGTGTAGCCCACCATCTGGCTAAGTATCTTTCAAGACCAAATCTAATACAAATAGTCTATGTTATTCAGGTATATGCAACTCAAATGCCTTTACAAAATATCTTGTATCAATCAAACCATCATACTTGGGTGGGTCACATAACTTCGTTCCTGATCCAAACTCGAGGGTGACTAGCTTCCAATAGTGGTTTGATCCTGTCACTCCTCCAAAGGGTCAGTTATAGATCATTTTAAATGAGCGGATTGAAATTAAAGGTATAGTTGAAGTCTTTATAGAATTGAATCCAAATTGAATTAAAGCCTCTTTTAGCTTCCTTATGTGTTATATGTCATGCTTTCATTTAGTGATCTATGTGCGGAAATTCATGAAAAGTAACATAAGAACAAAAAACATAAGATATATGATACTTCCCTTGATAACGGAGTTCACCCGATGTGGGCTACATCTCTGATTCTTGCTCCAAAACTTGAACACTTTAATCTCATCATTGTAACGATGTGTCTCCTTTACAAGTTGTAAGGCCAACTTCCCTTTCTGTTGACAACAAAAAGAGATCGTAATGTGATGAGGAATGTTTACAAGATTCACAAGTTCTTGTGCTCATGAGGCATCCATGATGCTGACATGGACACCATTCCCACATACTCAATATAAAAAAAGAGGAAGAATAAGAAACGAACCCCATCATCATGGAGCCATAGAATGCCTTAGATATACTGCTTAGATTCAAACATATATGCATCCCATACAGAGATCTAGAAACTACGAAATTCCTGACTACTTCATTTGCCACTTATCATCCAAGTGCCACAAATTCTCTTTCACATTTAGTTGAACTATTTATGTGCTAGAAGAGAATAAAGGAAGAAATAGAAGGAATACTGTGGTCCTTCTTCCTTGTTGCAGCCTCTCCATGCTCCTTCAGACCTATATCAAGCATACTATGTTGCAACATTCAATGAGAAAAAAATATAATAAAAAGCATGCTTACATTGGCTCTTCCAAAATTTAGCCTGCTGATCTAAGTCTCTACTATCGAAATAGACATCACTATTGGATTTGCGTCGTCGAATAGCATAAATTTGACTTTCAAATCATCTCCATCGGACTTTGTCACCTCCAGGCCTTCTTTGGACCTCTGCCTCGATCCATGTGCAAGTCTGTGCAATTAATGCATTGAAATCTGCATTGAAAACCATTCCAGGTATGTCCTAGGTGGAATGGTGCATGCTCCTCCCCCGTGCATTGGTAAAATTCAGTTTTTAAATTAAAAACTAGGCGGATTAAACAATATGGTCGTTTGGCCAAATGGTTGTTGGATGTGTATTAAGGGTGAGTTGCTGGGGAGGTCCCAGGGCCAAACCCACGGGCCTCTATTTTTTACACCTTTGTTGCAACTGTTACTAATAGTTGCGCTAAGTTGGTGGACTACTGCTAAAGACAAAGGATACACAACTAGTTTGGTGGACTAGTATGAAATGGCGGATCTGCTGTCATATTTGGCGGTATGAATTACTATT
>JASDQU010436920.1:70247-91103 GCA_032191745.1 Picea mariana
TAACAGATGCCCCCTAATGTGTGAGGTCAGAAGAGCATCTAATGGCCGAAATACATTACCAATCTTTACTGATGTGCCGAACGATTGAGCCCAAGGATCAGGAACCGGGAGGTGTCGTCTGCAAAATAACTAATGTCTCACCGAGGCGGGCATACCCATGCTCGGGATAAAAATAAAACCATGGCGACCAATCAAATACACTGTAGATCCATGTCAAATAACTATAAAGAGTATCCGCGAACAATACGCAGCAGAGCTACATCTTGAAATCAGAAAGATATACACATAGAGTATCCATCTTCCAGAAGTCGATTCGTCCTGATGGCTAGAGATGAGATATTCAGAGCTCGAGAAAAAAATTCAAAATCTTCAAAACTTGGGTAGGAGTGTAATATGAATGTATCACTGCACTACCCAGAGGTCTTTGACATCTCGTCGGTCATGGACTTGATAATCTTGATGATCAGACTGAAGGCTTCATTGATTTTGAACAAGGACTTGATCGGATGTTCAGGATGGTTGAGTATGCGGACAAGAGACATTTTGCAGAGGGGCCGACTCAGGCTTAGTGAAAAACTTCCCTTGGACAATAGCACAACAAGTGATGAGACTCAGGTAGCATGAATGTTAATCATAAGTCTACGAAGCAGGAAGCAACGCAAACTCTCCATATGTTTGGAATAATAACCAAATGGTGGAAGACACAACTCTATATAGCGAGAACAGCTTCCTAAGGTCGTACTACATCCCATAGTCTGATGAACAAATGAACAAATGTGCTTTATCCAAGGGTGACTCATTATGCTGCTAATAAAGAAAATACTTTTCCCTTCCTCTTTTTGGGGTATATTTGATTTTTTTGTGCTTTTCGATAATGGTGGAAAAAGAATAAAGGAATATTACGTTACAATGGAGGAATGAGTATTGAAAACATACAAGCTCAAGGCACAAGGACAAGACTAATGTTCTAGTAAAATGATACTCGGAAAAAATCCTCCGGCGGCCAAAGGTGTTAAGACGCAGAAGAAAACTATCACAAGGCTAGTGGATAAGGTATGCAAATGCGGTTGATAAAACACACAATGGTAACATCCTTTGATGTAAGTTTAATGAGCCCAAAGAAGGTAAGCTCGGTGGTTTTTCATATTTAGAGAGTCTGAAAAAACATAAAAGGAGACTCCACTGGGGTACCTTTTTCGAAGATAGTCTAGTCAGTTCAAAAAAGGGGTAAACTAGCACCAATTAGATGTCAATTCAAAACCATTTTAACGAGTGTGACAAGGACAAGATCACTCAGCCATATTTTCACTTTTAAGGAGTCTGAAAAAATCTTAACTATGGACTCCGTCAGAAATATTCTTCTGGACCAATTTAATGAGTGTGAAAGAATAAGGTCACTCGATGATCTTTTCAATTTTAGGGAGTCTGAAAAGAGATTAACTATGGACTCCATGGGGGTTTCTTTTTCGTAATTTTAGTCCCTCGGGCCCGAAAAATGAACAAAATTATACCTGAGAGCACTCTTCTAAAGAACGAAATTTCTATAGAGTATAATTTTGTTCGTACAATTGTCCGTCCGGACCGAAAAAGGGGTAAACTACCGTCGGACAGACGTGAATTCAAATTTTAGTTTAACGAGCGTGAAAGGCCACAAGATCGCTCGGCAATATTTTCATGTTTAAAGGGTCTGAAAAGGGCTTAAAAGAAGACCCGTTTAAGGAACATTCTTCTGGACCAATGTAAAGAGTGTGAAGAAACAAGGTCACTCGGCAATATTTTCATCTTTAAGGAGTCTGAAAAGGGCTTAAAGAAGACTCCATAATGGTTACTTTTCTCAGTTAATCTGGACGAGATCGAAAAGCATAAATGCAGTCTCGTCAGATGTTGCTTTTGGATCTCAAAGCGAGCTTGAAAAAAAACAAAGTTAGCTCATGATAGACTCTTTGTGGGTCGATGCCTGGCATCTCCTTGGGGGAGTTGTATGCTCCAATGAAAACAGTGTCTATGACGCCAGGGATTCTGGAGATATTGATAGGTATCGTTTCAGAAATGGTTGCCAGATTACCCTCAGCATAGATCTTGTGTGTAGCTAAGGTATTAGTATGACAAGACCTATCTCCATTCATAGTCACAGTGAATTCTCCTGCTTCGATTCGTCTTAACTCTGGGAGGAAATATGATCTGTGATGAAGATCTTCCCAAGGTTTGTCTAGAGTAGTCATTGCTTCGATTACTGCTTCGTCAGAGGGCAAGACTAAGTCTAACAAATTGGTGTTAGCGAGAGAACCATGAGCCCAAATAGGCTCTAGAAGTGGATCTAACTCTTGTGCAGGAGTTGGATCAATGCTAGCTGAAGCTTGCTGGACTAAAGAGTATGCTACTTCAGCGGTGGACAAGGGCATGGACATACCCAGGTTCCCTACCTCATCCATCGTGGTTGATGGGGAAGGAAGTATCCACGGATCATTAAAGTAAGTCGTGCGGAACGAAGAAACTTGAAAAATCTCAACCTTATGGTGATTAGATATAAATTTGATATCACCATGAGGAGGTGGGTAATCAAAAGTACCCATCAAATATGGGCACAAACCAACTCCTACGTTGACGACACCTGGTTGAGGATTATCGATCAGCGGGATCGTGGATGCCCCTAAAGTTGGATTAGGTCTAGATAAATACAATTGATCGATGGTCACTATCCGACCCTCATGTGGAAACAAAAAGACCCAGAAAACTGTAGCAACCACAACTTACATAGCAAAAGTCCAACTCCATCCTAACAAGAGGTTATAGTCAAGGGGAGCATCGACTACCTCTACCTCAACACAGACGGTCTTCCCTCCTAACTGCATGGGGAAAGAAGGAATGATGCCATGTGGTCGGAACGAATGCCCATCGAAAGAAGTGAGGACATTAGGTGATGGAGACAAAACGGGTTGGCCAATGGCCTTCCAACATGCCAACGACATAACGCATGTCAAGGCGCCCTCGTCGACCATCGTGCGGAAGATATTCCATGTAAAAAATTTTGTGGGGTAATCCACTACTATCTGAAACGCTACGTGGTAAGGCAGACGAGGTCTTAAGTCAGTTGTATCTAACATGATGGTACCCAGATTACAAGTCTCAGTAGATCCCAAAGTGGTTAACAAGGCTTTCCTCTGAGCAGGGCAACTTTGGAGGACCTCCAAAGTAGACATCGCACAAGGGGTTTGTGATAAATCTTCCACCACAGAGTAGTTCTGGGTGGCCCTTGTGTTTGGGTTATGAGAAGCTTTTTTAAATGCACCTTTTGGAATGTGTGTCATTATTTCTCCCAACGTCTTCTCAATCTGTAAAGGAAGAGATGGGAGGTCAGCTTCTTTACCCTTCTCAGAAGCGCTTGGTTTACCATAATCGTGTGCTCTAGTTGATATGAAAGCATCACCCCTAACCATATATACGTTCATGGATGATGGATTGTTCGGAGGCGGGTAGTTTTTTTGGCTACCCCCTTCTGTACTTGCAGAGGCTTGAGTTAGGTTTTTCCCATGTTGAAATGGGTTTGTCAACACCACTTGTTGTTGCTACGTAAAAAAAATTTGGGCCTCTCCAAGTCGAGGACATAGATGGGTCAGGTGGTCTTCTACGCACAAGTTGCAAGGATACCTCACCTTCCATTTTTCATTGTTTTCCCTACCAGCTATCATTGGGTTTTTTATCCCCCTTACCCTTCTTTCGTTGTTTTTTCTTCCCTTCAGGCTGTTGGGGGGCCTTTGGATTAGTCGACTGCACTATGTGTACCTTCGACGTTTGAGTAGGGGGGGTAGCCAAAGTAGTAGTTTGGTTGTCCACTGTGTGTTGTATGGATAATTGCTGCAACTTATTTGTCAATTGCTCAGTAGGCTTGGTTTGTGCTGAACCGACGATACCATCGGCATGCGGTCCAACTCTCTGTCTAGTAATATCTAGTATTGAATGTGGTGCATCTGGCAAGATGTTGTATAATAAATCGGATTGAGAATAGATGAGCTCAAACTATTGAGCCCTCATGATGGCATATTCTTCAGAGAAAACTTCGTATGTCACGACGTCTTTGGATAACTGCGGGACCAGAGACTTAAGGAACCACTCAAGCAGGAATGCTGGTGGGAGTGGTACTTTGATTAAACTCTTCCGGCGTCTCCATTCTCAAATGTGATCAAAGATATGGTCTATTGTTGTCTGTTCGAAATTAGTGAGCAGCTTTGTGCCAGCGTAGTATCTCACAGGTAACTGGAAATGGTTAAGGAAAGCCATCGCCAATTCGCCAAAAGAGAAGTATCTTGAACGATCGAGCTCAATGTACCATTTCACGGCACTCCCAATGAGAGTACGTTGAAATAATCGCAACTGTACGGAGTCATCTTTTAATGAGTTAGATAAGCACCAAAGATGAAAGGTAGTCACATGATCTCCTGGATCTCCATTAGGATTGGCTTCAAACTTTGGAATGTCTGAAGGCAACTTCATCGGCATAGGATGCCAATGCAGATCGTGACAAATGGGGTCATTCAACAACCTTGTCAAATTTGGAAAGTGTAAAGTTTCCAGGAAAGGTAGTTTGGGTTGCTGCTGATAACCTAGGAAAAAGGGTCCTGGAGTTTGACTGGCACCAAGTTGCCAATAAAAGTTTGGTTGCTGGCTCAGATTCTGGTAGAAACCATGGCCCTGGCCAGCATAAGGATTTTGCATCTGTGGAGACATCATTGGTTGATTTCCCAAATAGGACATGGATTGTTGGGCATGCATTGTATTTGAAGGACTTTGGGAAGGATTACCCCATGCTGGCCCCATGGGGATAGGCATAGTAGTTTGTTCGGGGTTCCATTGATTATGGAAAGAATTACCCTAGATCGACATTCCGGAGGAGGGAACAGATCCTTGCCCTGAATTCCAAGGTCTTGCTAGGTTTTCCCCCTGTGCAGGAATAGTACCCTCCACAGGAGTAGATTGTCCAAAATTGGGGTTTCCCCCAGTTGGGAAAGCGGCTGAAGAGAAGGTGTTGTTACCAAATGTTCTATTCCAAGAAAACGGTGTCGAACCTACCTGCATACTATGCAAAGGTGGTACTTGAATCCCCGCTCCAAATAAACTATTGTGTGTAGGTTGCCCGACGAATTGTTGATGTGAACCACCGAATGAAGGGGATGAAGGAGGGATATGACCTCCTGCGTAAGAAAAAGCATTAAAAAGGACAGGAGTTCCTCCTATGTGACCTTGTAGAGGAGTGCTAGAGCTCCCTGCCCCCAGACCCAAAGTCTATAAAGTGGAGTAGGACAGTACAGAACTTGTACCCGAACTAGGCATACCATATGAGAATAGAGGGTCTGTCGCACTAGGTGTCTAAGGGGTTGTGGTCGCTGCCAAAGATGGGTTTAGACCACTGTGCGAAGTAGTTGCAGTCGAGACCATGGTGGCTCAGACCGATGATGGTAGGTTAGGAGATGATTCTCCTATGGTGACAACCATGGTGGGAATTGAAGAATTCCCAAAAGAAGTAACAACATTTGTTTCCATTGCTATGTGAGGCACTGTCTGGCACTCGTGAAATTGAATTGGTACAATAAAAGATGCCAAGAGATTAGTGGTTGAGGTTTCAACCGAGCCAAGAGCGATTGCTTCAAGTTTCAAAATGGTCGATTCCTCCAGGGGTTGTTCGGGCACAATGGTTTGTAACTCGGTCGCTTCAAAAGACCCTTGTTGGTCTATCTTCCTCCTTAATGGTGGCGGGGGTGGCTCCAGTGTAACCGACGGCAGGCCAAGAAGCCTTCATGACCGGCGGAGCTCGGGATCCTCCACTGTGTGAGAAGATCCAAGACACTCTAAGGTAGTCTAAATGCTCAAAAGTAACACACACTAAGAAAAACGTCTCTAGAATATAAGACAAGCAAACACTAAATTAATTGGAAGAACAGTTACAATAGCCAACACTAGAGAAACTTACCAGTGCAAGTGCAAATCGCACACGGAAGCACCTTCCAGGTATACTCTACAAAGCATGGCCTGGTGTCTATCCTAGGTACCATGGTATACCCCCATAGTCACCTGTGTATGTCCCTAACAAAGATTGGCAACTAGGTTGCCAGCATGCGAACAGTCACCAGGCAGGTACAGTCGAAAGTCGGGTAGACCAAAATGAGTAGGGTATCGAGCCCGAAACCTGTCAAGGGTATCGAGAGAAAATGGTCTAGAAGACAACTGAGGATCTCGAACAGATTCGAGACCCACGAAGCCCCGTGGCAAATGCAAACGAAAAAATCCTAAAACAAGCCCTCTATATGTGTTCTCCACTACGATTGGTCTGGCTTTGGAGGGGTTATCTCCACTACCTTTCCGCGCGTGACCTCATGTTTATCCCCTATGTTAGAGGGGGGTCCCGGATAACTTCCATGAAAGAAAGAAAGGGAAAATACTGACAAGCAAAAACCAAGAAAAACAATTCTGTCTTAAAGCACAGAGCGCAAAGAATCAGATTAAAAAATCACACAATAGCAATTGTAAAAACAATGACTCTCACGCTTGTCTAAAAACCATAAAAAAAAATAAAATTTATTTTTCTAACAACATTTTAAATGATAAAAAGTAAGCTAAGGGTAAAAATAATCCTAAGCTACTAACTGTTCAAACAAAGATTCAAACACTTGAGAGTAATACTTCCTATCAAAGGACAGGATGACTGCCTCAACTTTAACAAAAAGTAGCCTGTACAAGCACACAAATGTCACTCAAACAGCATGCGTAAGAACGTGCACTGAACAACAACAGAGGGTGTGTACATGTGGGCTGACCTTGTACAAGCCGTGTGTATATCTAAACTCTAAGAAAAAATGAAAATAGACAGACCAAACCAGGAAGAGACCATTGATATTGATAACCAGGATCCCTTGAAGGCTTGGATACTCTTTCTAAGAGAAAAACAAATAATGTAAGGAAAAATAATAAGGCAAAAACAATCTGAGATAGGATTGTTAGCAAACAAGACTCAGGTAGAATTTCAAAAAACCCCTTGAGAATCTGTGATTCTAACAGGGAAGAGGAAGACTGCCTCTGAGGTTCTCTGAACTCCTACACGCTACTACTACCTCTACAACTAGCGTTCACATGCGGGATGTAACAGGATAGGGCGTGGGTACACACGTGAAGGCCGCGTGTACCTCTGTAGGTCTTGAAAAACACAGTCAAGAAAAATTCAGGGAAAGCTGGTATGGAAAACTAGAATCCTTGCTAGCTCAAACTTTACAGAAACGAAAAGAAAAGACAGGCAAGAAAAACTAGTCTTTAAACTACCCAAAAACTAAATAAAATTCTAGGAACCCTAGAGATTCTCCCCAGTATGGTCGCCAATTCTGTTGTTGGGGAAAAACACCCTACAGACTAGCAAATCGAGTTTAGACTTTGCATGCAGATATGACCGAATAGAAATTACTTTCTACCTTCATCCCTAGATTTAAATACCCTTTTCTTAGTAAATGCATGAAAAGATCAACCTACCTCGTTACCGACGTTTGATGTCGATCCTCCATTGCGCTTGATTACTTGTTCGCAATACTCCTTCCAAAGCTAACCTGCATTCAAGACGAGCAACAACTATCCATGCATACTACTTATATACTCACGGGTTAGAAATCAAACATAAACTAATCAAACCATAAAAAGTTCATGAATTGGGATGGGAAAAGCATTCTCTTTATTACTTAAAATGAATCAACTTTACAAAAGCTGAGACCGGCCACCACTCCTTGAACCTGATCCTAGGCTCCTCTTCTTCTGTCCTTCAACTACTTTTCTTTAAATCTCCTTTGGCATTAGGAAAGGCTAAAGGGTTGGGACAATGGAATACGTAAATGGGCAGAATTTCTTTGCTATATTTTTCCTCCTTCCAAATGGTACCCCTACCCCTTCTTTTATAGGCTAGAATGAGCTAGGTATTTGGATGAACCCTTAGCCATGCATGGCCGGGAGTTTCGGTTAACTCACCCATAGATTTTTGTTCCATCGGAAAATTTCATTTTTTCATGCTTTTGTCGATCCAAGCAGGCTGTTTTGGGTCAGCCAGCGTGTACACGCGTGCAGTAATGGGTTAGGGCGCGTGGGCCTTTACACAAGAGGATTTTCAAAGAGTTGTTCAACAGTGTTTTTGGAAAAGAAAGGATATGAGTTGGCTTGATGCCACGTAAGCATGTGTGGTGGAATTTAGGGTTATAACACATTGGCTCCAAGGCCTCCTTCATATCCCATTTTTCCCATCAACTTTAAGTTGATGCATGAAGTATGTTGTTCAAGAACTTTAAAAGAGTCATCATCATTAATCAAGAAAGGAACTAAACATGGTTTATGTACCTCCATCCTAAGTTGGGACTCTTGGTCTGCTTCTTGAGATGTGTCCAGTTGTTCCTGGTGAGAAGGATCAATGGATGATGCTTCTAGGAATCCTCCTTGGTTTTTGGATGCCATGATGTCATATTCACTTGCTTGACAAAGTGTTCATGCATTTGCATTGTCATGCTCGAACCCATAACTGGTGAAGTTGCCATGGTCACAAAATGGTCTTATCATTGTCTCATTCGTAGAGCCTTCCCCTATCTGCACCTTCATGGCTTGCAGCTACTCTTGCAACCTTTGGTTCTCCTCCTCTGCAACATGTAAAAATGTCCTAAATCCAACATTCTCTTCTTAAAGGATTTGGTTGAGATCTTGAAGCTCATTGAACAAAAATTGTTTTGGTGATCTCACCATTCTCAACTTCAACACCTGCAATCGGTATCAATCCTTCTCTAATACCACTTGATATGAAAACGGGGGTGATTAGTTTCCAATAATGGTTTGATCCTGTCACTCCTTCAAAGGATTAGTTATAGATCATTTTACTTAATTGGATTGCAATTAAAGGTATAGTTGAAGACTTTATAGACTTGAATCCAAATTGAATTAAAGACTCTTTCAGCTTCCTTATGTGGTATATGTCATGCTTGCATTTACTGATCTATGTGCGGAAATTCATGAAAAGTAACATAAGAAAAAAACACATAAGATATATGACACTTCCCTTGATAACTGAGTTCATCTGATGTGGTCTACGTCTATGGGTCTTTCTCCAAAGCTTGACCTCTTTATTCTCCTCACTGTAACAGTGTCTCTCCTTTACAAGTTGTAAAGCCAAAGTCCCTTTTCAGTGACGACAAAAATAGATTGTAATGTGATCAAGAATGTTTACAAGCTTCACAAGTTCTCATGCTCACGAGGCATCCATGATGATGACATGGACATCATTCCCACATACTCAATATAGAAAAAGAGGAAGAATAAGAAATGACCCCCATCATCATGGAGCCATAGAATTCCTTAGATTTGTTGCTCAGATCCAAACATATATGCAGACCATACACAGATTCTGAAACTAAGAGATTCCTGACTACTTCGTTGGCCACTTATCATCCAATGCCACAAATTCTCTTTCACATGTACCTGAACTGTTTATTTGCAAGAAGAGAAGAAAAGAAGAAATAGAAGGAATAAGTTGGTATTTTTGCCTTGCTGCAGCCTCTCCATCCTCCTTCAAACCTGTATCAAGCATAATATGCTGCAACATTGAATGAGAAAACAACATAATAAAAAGCGTGCTTACATTGGCTCTTCCAGAATTTAGCCTATTGATCGGAGTCTTTGCTGCCAAAAAAGACATATACATTGGAATCACATCGTTGAATAGCATAAATTTGACTGTCAAATTGTCTCCATCAGACTCTGTTACATTCAAGCCTTCTCTGGACCTCTACCTTGATCTTCATGCAAGTTTGTGCAATTAATGCATTGAACTCTGCATTGAAAAATGTGTCAAGTATGGCTTGGGTAGACTGGCACACGCTCCTCCCTCGTGCATTGGTGAAATTCATTTTTTAAATTAAAAACTAAGTGGATTAATCAATATGGTCATTTGGCCCAATGGTTGTCGGATGTGTATTAAGGGCGAGTTGTTGGGGAGGTCCCAGGTTCAAATCTTCGGGCTTCCCTTTTTTAAACCTTTGTTGCAACCATTACCAACAATTGCACTAAGTTGGCAGAATGCTACTAAAAATGGAAGATACACCGCTAGTTTGGCAGACTGGTATGACATGGTAGATCTGTTGTCATATTTGGCAGTATGAACTACTATTATATATATTTTTTTAGAAATTCGATTACTATCCCTCATTGGAAATTTTCCCGTTGTCACGTGGTAGCCCATGATAGGGCCACTTGGTAGCCATTCATTGGCCAAAACTGGTACAGTCACTACCTACATGTCTCTGCCATGTGTCATCTAGCGAATGACACCATGTGTCAGTGTGCGAGAGGACCACGTGGCTGCTCCTAGGTGGTTCCACGTGGAATCACCTAGGGGTGCCACATGTCACATTTTTATTGGCCTATTTGGTGGCCCAAAGTGACAAATCAACATGGCACATGGAACGCTATCATTGGGCCATGTCATCATCTTGATGTCATGCTGATGTCACTTCCACTATGTGTGCCACGTCACCTGCCATGTCTTGTACGGATGTCATGTCACCTTTTGTGTCTGGTACATATGCCACGTCACCTACCATGTGGTTGTATGGATGCCATGTGGTTGTACGGACTACCACATGGAATTTTATCATTGGTCCACATGTCGACCTGAAAATGCCAAAAATGAGTGACACATGGCAGCCTATGGTGTTGCCACATCATCATGCTGACATCATCGGGACACATGTATCTCTCTGACTATGCCACGTACTTTGTATGGATGTTGATGTCATCAATACGATTGTTGATGTCAGCAATACAAATGTTGACTCATCTTTGCTCACTAGGCTAGGTTGATGAAAACTTTGACTGCGAATATATTTGGATCCATAACTCCATTTCACAAACTGTTTACACCGTTGTAAATCTTGTGAGATGCTCTTCGTGATGATGGCAGTTTTCTCATTCTATCCCCATCAATGCAGGATATGTTTGTCTATCATCCACGATATCAATGACTTTGAAATATGCTATACTATGCACCCAATCTATATTCATGGGTACTCCTGTCAATGGACAAATTGGTACTATGTTGTGTTGGTTTGTTAATCCTAACTAAACATGAGACCAAATTAACTTAGGATTTCCCATCATTTCCCATGTTTGTTTTGGTAAAATATTTACATTAGAACCCAAGTCTAAAATGACATTGTCCACATCATATTCCCCAATCTGTGCACTTAGTATGAACTCTCTATTGGTCCTCTTTTTTCTTAGTACCTAGTTCACTACCCTCTTCCCGGTAGGAATTTCCCTTTCTTGTGTGCAATGATCAATCATTTTACATAATGCATTCAATGTAGTTTCATCTTTAATCAATTCTAAAAAAAAAATCAGAAATTCTCTTAGAGTACTTACATTCTCAAGAGTCCTTTATTATATAGTGGGATCATAGACAAGAGGCATGTTAACCATAAGAGATGCAGAATATGTCGATGTTATACAATATAGTCTCAATATCTCCTTTCTTTCCTATTGATATGTATATTTTTCTTTCTATGGGTCAAATGTCGACATAGGCTCTTCTGATTTCTTCACCCATTTCTCAAACTACCTTCCTCCATTCACCACTTCAGTTCCTTTCCTAGCTCCTCCATTGCTATAGTGAGAAAAACCCCCTATGGACTACACTAGGGTTCAACATGTAGGAAGATCTGACCATATAAAAGTCTCCTACTTTTTAATAACTACCTCGACTATACCCCACATTCATGCATAAAATACAAAGTAAAGGGCTCTGATAACTCTTCCTTAAACTCTACGTCCGGTGTCAATCCTTTAGCATTTCTCCTCGACTACAAGTCTCCTCCCAAGGATGACCTGCATTCACAACAAGACAAACAATAAAATATGAACATGGATTTCATATATGAATTAGTGGGTTAGATGTCATAATAAACTATAAATAAAACATAAAGATTGAACACATCATATGGCGGGACAGAAAAAGTATTCCTTTTATTAGAATCACAAAGTTCACTTACAATGCGATCAATAACTACTCCTTGAACTTGGTCTAGGCTCCTCTTCATCAAGCTCCAACTGTACTTCCACATATCTTTCTCCTCTCACACTTCTTCTAAGGAAATGACATAGGATTATAATGGAGGAAAAAGGCAAGAATGGGCAATTATGTCTCAAAACTCACGAGGTTGCAAATTCTTGGGGCAAGGAGGGGATGTGAAACGGGTAGAGTTTCACTGTTCTTATGCTTCTCTTAGGAATGAGACCCAAACACCTCCTTTTATATGACAAAAAGAATGGTTATTCAGCTGGGTGATGGGCTATAGGCAGTGGGACAGTTGGAAAACTACCCAATATCCCGTAATCTCAACGCATTCCTTGCAACTTTTTATTTTTTGCAAATTTTGCGGGCATACATGGGATGTAGTGGTGCATCTAGCATATGTATGTGGGCAGTAATGGTGCAGGGCGTGTACATCTTCAAAAACAGTGTTTTTAAGAAGATTTGTTTAGTGATGGCTTGGCAAAAATAGAAAGTAAGATGGCCTGATTCCAGGCATGCATGTATGGTGCAATTTAGGGTTATAATAGATGCCCCCTAATGTGTGAGGTCATAAGAGAATCTGATGGCCGAAATACATTACAAATATTCACCAAAGTACGAATCGAGTGAGCCTGGGACCAGACTTTGGGAGGTGTCATCTGCAAAATAATAATTGTCTCACCGAGGCGGTCATACCCATGCTCGGGATGAAATAAATCATGGATGCCAATCAAATACACTGCAGATCCATGTCATATAACTATATAAAGTGTATCCGTGAGCAATACACAACGGATCCACATCTCAAAATCAAAGATATACATGTATAGTATCCATCTTCAAGAAGCCAACGATGCCTAATGGTTGGAGATGAGGTCTTCAAAGATCGAGAAAAAAACTTCAAGATCTTCAAAACTCGGGTAGGAGTGTAATGTGAGTGTACGAATTCACTACCCAGAGGTCTTCAAAAACTCGTCAGGAATAGACAAGAGGATCTTGATGATTAGGTATAAAACTTCATTGATTTCGAACAAGCACTTGATGATCAGACTCATGCAACATGACATTGACATAAGTTCATGATGCAGGAGGCAATGAAAACTCTCCATGTGTTTGGAAGGATAACCAAATGGAGGAGGAAAAAACTCTATGTAGCGAGAATAGCTTCCTAAGGTCATGTTAAATCCCAATGCTTGACGACAAATGAAAGGACGTGCTTTGTCCAAGGGTGACTCATTGTGTTGCCATAAAAAAAAAATACTTTTCTCATCCTCTTTTTGGGGTATAATCAATTCCTTTCCTAGCTCCTCCATGCTTGACAACTGTTATTCTATGTCCTTCATTATGTTTTTTGGCTGATATCTTTTGTATGTTCTGGTTTGGGCGTTGGTTCTTATTCCCTCTTTCTTGACACTTTGCAAGTAGTTGAGGACAGTCTTCTATCACATGATCCAATTCTCTACAATATGTGCATGTTGTACATGGATTTGGGCAGCCACGAGCTAAGTGTCTCGGTTGATTACAATTGTAGCATATTATTGGTCCTCTACCTCCTCTTCCAAAATTTCCTCTGCCTCGACCTTTACCAAATCCTCCTCGGTTTCCTGGATTGAATCCTCTCATATTATTATACTATGGACTACCTCCTTATGTTGCAACATTTTCCTATTTAATTCTATACATATCTTAAGTGAGCTCTCTCATCAAATCAAATGTGCAACGGTCCTTCTCTTCATGCCCTACTGATTGAAAAAAGTTACAAAATAAATTCCTTAGCGTAATCTGGTATTTCTGCAGCAATGGATAATCATGTGAGTGATGTCCCCATTTCTTTCATATTTGACAGTATCCTCCTCCTGGTAATGAGCTTGGTGCTCCAGTCACCAAATACTGTGAAAATGTTGGGAATTTTTCCTTATGGTGGGATTTAGTCCTACACTTTGTACAACAAACTTATTCTCGCTTCTCCTTTCCTTTTGTAAGATCTACTAATTGGATTATCAAGGTAGCTAACTATGTCTGGACTTGATCCATCTCCCCAGTGTCTCCTATGGGAGATGCTTCCAACTTCATTGCAATCTCCAAAGATTTAGGATGAGACGTAACCTTTTGTTGTATCAACGTGAAGCAAATGTGTGGAAATAATCCTGCAATAAACCATTCCCTGTTTTGTTGATCGGGAATTTGGAATGTCGACCTACCCATCAAATTGTTAAATATTTGATCATAGTCCCAAAATGACTCAATCTACACTTGTTTGATCTCCTTCAACTCTGTAATTTATTGTGACTAAGAATTGAGATTCTTGAAATATTTCAACAATGCTTGCCTAATTTTTTCCAATGTCCTCGCTTGAACTATAGGTGTAGTACTCTGCAGTTTCATGTACCATACTAATTCGTCGCCTCTAAATGTCGTTGCCAACTGCACAATATTTTTGGCCTCATCTTGGAAATTATTCACAACCCAAATTGTCTCACATACAAATAGATGTTGTTCTATATCCTTCGACCCAGATCCCTGGAACTCAGGCATTCTCAATGTATTATCTAACCCTATCATGTTTTTTTTCGTAGTACCTGCCCTTGGTGATGTTGGATGATGTTTACTCAATGCACTGATTCCACTACTAGGGATAATACTACTCTGACTTCCTCTACTGATTCTAAGTTATTTTGACAAATATTCAAATTTTATATCAGATATAGGTGACACACATGGGACATGGATTCGACACAGGATTCAGCCCAAACAAGACTTAATGACTCTTTTATTATAGTAATGAACTGAGACTCTTCTTCCTCTTATTATGTGCATAGTATCTCTATGATCCGGAATACTGCGCAAGGTTGATCTAGAATACTATGCAAGGTTCTCTCCACTCATCCTCACTGCGTGAATCTCCTTTCTCAACCCCAGTTTTCAACCTCTTATATCTTCCTCTAATGCGTAGTACTGCAAACTCATCTTCTTCTTCTAGAATTCCTTCTTCTCTTCTCTACATCCTCATTCCCTCCCTCCCTTGTTCATCTCTCTCTTCATTATTTCCTACCTTCAGACTATCTCATGGTCATCTCCTAGTTCCCCTATGCGCGTGAATCCCTTTAGCAATTAGATTCCATGGTCATCACAAATTTATCACATAACAACATCTTTATCCAGGCACCCAAGGATTTCAAAAACCTTTTGCACGGTCCCTTAAATAAATCCCTTTCTACAACACTATATGATGGTGTACAATCTATTGTAAATTCTGTAATATAGCCCCCAGTATGCTATTCAACCAAAAATCAATTGCGTGAGAAGTCTTATTTCTTATAAAATTCAATTGTTTTACTAACTCAGGAGTCCAACACCTTAGCACTGCAATACAATATATTTTGGTATTCTCCAGTAATATTTCTAACCATTCAATCAAAACAATCAGAAATTCACCAAAGAAAATCTCATGCAGCTCTGTGAACACATACCTTCGCAACCATTGTTAGTCGCTCATCTAGGGGTTTCTATTCTCTCCTCAGGAAAATTCTTGTTCCTTTCTTTCTATCCATTCAACGATCTCTTTCTTAGTTGGCCTCCAAAACATTTCCTCAATCATAGATTCTGGGTCCCGACAGTGGAACCATTTGTTGGCACGTAGTTGTAAGACCCTATGTTCAATTTATCTAACTAACAAAACCCTTCATATACTAGCCCTTTCGGCATCACCTGCATGCAGGTGAAGTCTCACCCAAGGTACCTACTAGGACTACAAAAACCAATTTTTTGTAGGGATGAGGGGATGTGGGGCCATCAACATGTTCATTACTACTTATTTAACTTGTGCACAATATTGTGTGTCTATTATTCTTGGATTAATTAATAAACTCTATTATGCAGCACTATGATCATGCAGATTACAACATACACCATCCACTGAAACATTCATAATTATTGCACATCAATCACATAAAAAAAAGAGATATATCTAACCATGCATAAACATAACATTCATGAACTACCACATTAAAGGACACATTCAGACACTGAATTTAACATGGTTCACCCAATCCTTAAGCTACATCCACAACGATTGGATTCTCTATTATTTTTCATGAAATCATCCCAGGCTTGCCCACTGCGCTTACAATCAATACATCATGGTATAGTTCTCCATCCTTCCTAGCCACTCTGCAATGCATGCCTATCTCTTCAAAATATCTCCTAAACCTTCAAAAATAGACTCTCTCTCATAGGCATCCTAGTCTCTCATTCTCAACCGCCTATTCTTCCCAACCCATTACATATTTATACATAGATTTTTGGGCTCAAAACCATACTAGATTATCCCAAACCCCTATGACAACTCATGACAACTCATGGTTCGTGCCTTCTTTTCCTTTCTTTGTGCCTTCATGCTTATTTTCCTTCCTTTTTTCCTACATGTTACTTTTATGCACATATCTGTTTTTCTTTCTTCTTTTGCGCATCTATATGTTGTTCTTCCTTCTTTTTCACATGTACTTAAAACTTAGTTATTTGAACTACTTGTCCAACAGTGGACAATTTTACATCCACAAGAATGGATGTTGCTCAAAAGGATAGAAAAATATAGAAAGTAGCTTTGATATTCAATTTGTTGACTGGAAGAAGAAAACACCTACAATTGGTCCTAGTGATTTCTTTATAGAGGAAGAGGGAGGTTCATGTTCTGGGGAAAGAGGGTCATGTTTTGAGCCAAATAGAGATAAGAGGGAAGATCCCTATTATGCATTTTCATATCATTTCCTATCTTACATTATCTAATCATAATGTCTTACTCTATTTATGTTTGTATTATATTACCCTTTGTTTTTCAGTGGTCTTTTTGTTTGGAAGAGAAGTTAGCCTTCACATGCAAATGATAAGAATATAGATCCTAGGTAAGACTATGTATTATGATAGTTTATCTAAGTGTGTTAAATTTTAATTTGAACTTATTTATCTTATGTTGCAATTCAATTATTTTATTTTCCTATCAAAGTTACAAAAATGAAGAAAAATTGCCATACAATAAGGTATGAGGATCACCAAAAGTCTAGGTGAGTATGTAGTTATTGGTAGAATTGAGAGTTTTTATATCATTGAATGTTAAGAAAAATTACTATAACTATGTTATGTGTTGATCTACTTTGTAGTGAGATACCCACTAGACAAAATAAGTCAGATTAGCGAGCAGAAAGGAGGGTAAGGAGAAAGAGGACCAAATCATTGACTTCCCAAAAATATTACAACTTGAAGATAAATGATACAAGGATAAATGAGTTTGGACATTGGTTTGTTTTGAATATCGGGCTCATGGACTTGCAAGTGCAAACAATATCAGTTACAAGTATCCATTAGTTTTAAGGGTCGCATGCCAAACTGAAGAAATATCATCAATTGTTGTAGATCAAGATGGGGAAGTTCCTTATCTTTGTAATTCATCAAACAATAAGGTAATTTGTAAGTAGATGAAATTACATGACAAATCCAAACTTCTCAACCAAAAAATGGGTCATCATGAAATAGTGCAATTTATGACAACTCTACATTTGAATTTTAATGGACCCTTTGTTGCAAGTGTCAAAGGCAATGAATATTATCTATCATATGTTAAATTAGGTAAGAGGGATATGGAAAAGAAAAATAAACTACCAAAAAGAGACATGAGTGTTGACCAAGAACATGATCATGAAACAATGCAACTTGCAATACCTTCTAATGGCTCGTTTGTTGCAAGTGTGGATGGTGTTGAAATTCATGTGTCCTATGGTAAATCAGCTAAGATGGCGAGGACAAATTAAAAAAAACCACTGCAAAAAGACGTGATTGTCAACCAAGAACAACATGATAGAATATAAATTTCTTCATACCATGTAGAACTTGATAATTCGGTGATGGTGAGCAAGACTAAACTCCAAAATCCAATCATACTAGGTAGGGAAAGGATCGTAAGGGAAAATCTTAGTTTGAGACAATTTTGTGCATATAAAGAAGAGATAATGATGTTTCTCTTGCATTTTGCAGTGTGGTTAAAGAAATTTCAAATTGTTGTAGACATGATAGATGTCAAAATGAAGGCAAATGATTTACCAACTCAGCGTTCAACCAACTTGCACGTATTCACATAGGCAATCAACTGACTAGCATATCTGAATTGGTTGATTGTTGGGTCTAATCGACAGGGTCGACTAGCCTCTCCAACAATTTGGCATCTCTACTTCCTTGCATCTTAGTGGGTTACCCATATTAGATGCTTACACATTATTATAATTTCTTCAATGTGTATAGGTTCATTTTTAGTAGAATGTTACACAAAATAAGATTAGAATGAATGAAATTATAATGTGATTGCAACCAAGACTTTTAATGTTTTTAGCGATTTTTGCTTATAGTGATGATATCAATTTCGAAAAATTGAATTATACAATTCAAAATAGTTTTACATTATGAGAGAGAAAAATCCATTTCAATGGTTAATATTTTCATTTAAACATTGCACTTATAAAAAATTATGTGATAAGTAAACGTACAAAATTTATCTCATAAGTAAATGTCTAATATGCTACTATTTTGCGAGACATTGTTCTACTCCTAATTTTGCCTACTATATTTCTTAACCTTAAATATCTCATGTTTTTTTTTCTTCTCATTTTCTTTTTCTTCAATTTTTTTTCTTCTCATTTTCTTTTTCTTCAATCTCATGATCCCTTAGTAGTCCCTACCCTTCGGGTTGGGGACTATTAGTAATCATTTTTTTGTTTTGTTATTAACTTGGCACAAAACCCCATAAATTTCCATTGTTTTAATCAAAGTCTACCGAAATTCATACAACTTCACTTGAAATTCAATTAACTTAACCTATGTTTTGAATTGAACGTCTTATTTGGCCTCTTCCCAACCTATGTTTTGAATTGAACTTCTTATTTGGCCTCTTCCCGAGGAAAAGGGAGAACATACCTTGGTTTTTCTCTCTTTAAAGCATACCTTTGAAGCATACCTTTGAATAGTAATTTTTTCACAACCAAGTAAGTAATGCCATAAAGTACTCTAACATTACTTCTTAGCATTAAATGTTAAGATTGAATGTTGGTTGAAATGTATAATCCATGGTCAGTTGATCTGTGGCTGCCACCTATCCCATCATGCAAACATATAGAAGATACAGCTGCAAACATGTTGGTTCTACCTGCAAACGTGTTGGTTCTACCTGCAAACGTGTTGGCTCTACCTACAGCTACAAATTCTTTACTTTACCTACTCAATCTCATACACCAAAGTTGCATGCACCTTCAACCTTATTTAGTAGTATTTTGAAGTTCTTTTTCCCCGTTGAACCTGTTCTTCAGTAGTATTTTGAAGTTCTTTTTCCTCGTTGAACTTGAGTTGCACCTCGTAAGAGATCAGTAATATTTTGAAGTTCTTTATCCCCTTTGAACCTGAGCTACACCTAGTACAAGTACTTGGGATGCACCTGGTAAGAGATCATGTGAAGGAAATTATCATCACTATCAGGTAAACTCTATTTCGTTCTTTTCAAATCATTGTCACCTGTAAGCCTAGGGTGTAAGATTTACGTATTCTTTGAATAGTTTTGATCTTACCTGAGAAGTCGGCTCACCTGTAGCCCAGGGTATAATATTTTTGTATTCTTTGAATAGTTTGGAGCTTACCTGAGAAGTTGGCCTTTGGCCCTGTCATCGTTGGTTCTTCTACAACAGTAGGATAACACTTTCCAATGAAACTCCATCCCATCAAACTATAATATTGAAGTTTATTTAAGTTTAAGGAGAGAAAACAGATTCTAATCTTAAAAAACTTCTAATTTTTCCTTTTCGTATACATTTATCGCTATTTAATGCAACCTAGCAGGCTCGCCCTTTGAAGTCAACCAGATATCCTGCTTGAATAATGTGAAAATGTTAAAACTTCCCTACTTGAAAAATCTTGGGTTTGAAGTGAAGATGGAGCATCTGCAGATCAATCCTGGAAAAAAACTTGGAAAAGCAAAACCATAACATTAGGGGGAAAAAATAAAAAATAAATAAATAACAATTGTGTTTTTAGTGTGCTCTGTTTGTTCTAAAATCCAAATCCAAGTTATACCTTCCTGTAGACATGAAGATGAACTTGGATTCCTCGATTGTCCTCGATTTCTTAATTTTTAAAAAACATTATATTAAAAAGGTTATTGTTAATCAAGCACATGGAGTGTTGTCTATCGTGCAGCTCATGACATTAAACACAACCATACAAACACAGAGAAGACATATGTTAAACACACAAGAGAGAAGACACCACATTTTTTAAATGCCCCTCATTGTCGGTCATAATTCTGTTTAACTACACCTGGAAGAAATGCATAGCTTTCCTAGGCTTGAAAATGGGACAACTATTTATGCAAATTGAACCCTAAACAACTATTGACAAATGTGATAATGATAGTTGTTTTTAAAGAGTGAAAACATGGAAAATAGTGAGGATAACAATGAGCATTAACCAAGACGCCTTTAAATGCTCACAATTAATAACTCTGTAATGGGTGTTTATTCGGTTTGGTCTTTTAATTCAAGATTCAAACAGTTTGAGTGGAAAGGGTTCTGATATCGCCAAGAACAAGGGTTTAGAAAGAATTTACAGGGTTTTAGAGACCAATTAAAACTAAAAAAAAATATCAGAGAGACACAAATAATGAACCTTTTTTATGGAGGAAGTATTTCCTACCCCGATTAGAATCTTGTGGATGGAGAGATCTCACCTATGTCAGGTTGGAGGAAGTC
>JASDQU010436920.1:91140-102140 GCA_032191745.1 Picea mariana
TTAAGAGATGGAAATATTTCAACTCTGTCAAATCTATCATTGATCGCACTTACTCATCATTCTCAGCCATTTTTGCTTCTCTTCGCAGTGGAAGAGAGCAGATTCGAGGCCTGTCTACCTGCCAGACTAGCGTGCAAAAAGAAAAAGAAATTGGTTATATTAAATTTAAACAAATGAACTAAATTAAAATTATAATGCCTCGGCTAAGGTTCTGCTAATGTTGTTCGACCCCTGTGGTGGATCTAATGCTGGCCCGTGAAATAAATACTCAGACCTTATGACTTAATGAATTCATCGGGCTGGAACTTGCAACCCTTTACAGCCCCAACTTGCTTCAGGCTATGGAAGACATCACCTTCAGTGAATCACCTTGCTTCCATGTGTCCACTTGCAAAGAACATGTGTTATAACATGAGCCACTGATGAGTATATCTGAGATTTGATTACAGAGCTACGTGCATTTCTTGAAAAACTACATTCTCACATTCAATGACACGTATGTACAATGGAGTGAAAACTATTAAAGAGTATCTTCTTATCTTTCATATTAAGGCCAATTTATGCATAATTATGTTTTGTATTTAATATTACATGATTGACTTTAATCATATTTTCTTCAATAATTTAATTTTCATAAAATTCAATTACAAGTAATCCTATCACTAGAAATTTAACGCCAAAAATATCTATTAAGCATTGTAAACCAAGCCCAGATGATGATACTTGTGATATTGTTGATTTAGCAGACCAACTTTTCGCAGGGTTACTCGTAGTGCATCTAAGAAATTTAAGATTGATCTCTTGGATGGAAATATCAATCTCAAATCACCTAGTAAATATGAGCCCCATTCAGAATTTCCATTCTACCCTTTCAACCAAGACTCCTCGCCAAATCCTATAGTCAAAACAATATATCATGAAAGAAATTTGAAGGAGCTTGTGAAATAAAATCGGTTAAAACCCAAACAAATAGAACGAATGATATCTTGAGCAAATAAGAATAAATCAAAGAAGATTCCTAGTTCTGATGTGCCTATTGAAATTGATATTGAAGAAGAACCTTAGGTTATTGGACTTTCAAATTTGTACCAAATTTTCAAAGCTTCAAATATTTGTATTAAATTTGGAGTTATGTAATTGAGCATTCAAGGCTATAATGATTTGTAGTAAATATTAATGTCTATTGATCCATTGCAGGGGTCGTCTCTATAGTGGTTGGCCAGAAAAATAAATCCGGTGAGCCTTATGGCTAGTCTCATAAAATTTGGAACCTTCTTAAAAAAAACATGTTTCTCATCAAGTGATCTGTTCTCATGCTTTCACAAACATGCAATCTGATCGTAGTGTATCATAAGAAGTACCAATTTTGACATATACTTCCACCTTCTTTGGCAGGGACTTGTTGGGACTTGTTGCTCAACAACTCTCCTTTTATTGTTCTACCAATATTTTCCACAAGGCATCAATGTCGAATTTCATAAAGTTCAACATGAAGAAACTATATTATTGGATGACCGTCGACTAATCCACTTTTTGTGATATTAGCGATGTATAAGGGATCTTCTATATAAGACTGCCATATACTTCTATGGATCCTTATTGGTCTTTGCAAGATATTATTTTATCTTTTTATTTATATTTCAATGATTATTCATGTTTACGTTCTTGGGCTTTGTAACAAAATTATTTCTAGAACATTTGTCCTTTATGAACCGATCATATATTATCAATATGTATATTCATTTTAGGTATTTGTAAAAAGATGATCTTACTTTTTACTGTTTATATTTATTAATTTTATTATTATAATTTAGATATAATATATCTTTTAAAATTTTATATTTTTTAATAAATATATATTTTACAATTTAATAATAAAGAAATTATAGTATCAAATAAATAATAAATAATATCCATTAACCAATTTAAATATACAATTAAAAAAAATAATATTGCAAAATTAAATCATATTCATTATTAAAAATAAAAATCTATGTAATACTATTTTTTATTTTTTTCACCCAAACTTATAGAGACATATGTTTAAGGCCACTAAGTTACTCTCTTTGTGAGATCGTAGAAATATAAAGCCAAGAACGAATGACTCTCCTTTCTCTTTTTCTTCCCTTCGTTCATGAATGCCAAGGACCTATTCAACATAGACAATTCCTTCTCTTCATTATGGGTCATTTCTCCCCCAAAGGCAGAGAGACTACTAGTCTAATCCTTTATATCTAGGCCTAGGAAGTGGCGTTCACTAAGTCTTAGGTTCTGAATCTCCATGACCTTCTTTCCAATCTCATAGATTATTTGTTTCCTCCATTTTTCATCCTCTATGGGATCAAGGCACTCTTAGGCTAGGAACAAATGCCTCTCCTTTAACTTCTTCTTCTCTTTGTTTTTGAATGTCACAAAACTATTCATCATAGATCACGCCTTCTCTTCATTATGAACCATTTTTCCCCCAAAACCCAAGAACCTACCAGTTTGATATTCTCTATTGAAGTCTCAGAAGCAGATTTCTCTAAGGCCTAGGGTCTAAATCTCCATGACCTTCTTCCCAATCTCTTGGATTATCTACTACCTCCATTTGTCTTCCTCTACAATATTGTGGCACTTTGAGGCTAGGAACAAACATCTTTCTTTTAACTTCTTCTTCTCTTTATTCTTGAATGTCAGGAATTTTTTCATCATAGACTGCACGCTCTATTCATTATGGGCCATTATTCCCCAAAACCCAAGAGCCTACTAGTCTCATCTTCTCTAATCAGGTCTCAAAAGAGGTGTTCGACAAGACCTCAGTTATTAATCTCCATGAACTCCCATCCAATCTCTCATATTATCTAATACTTCCACTTGTCTTCCTCTACGAGATCATGGAACTTTGACTCCAGGAACATGTGCCTCTCCTTCGGCTTCTTCTTCTCTTCATTCTTGAATGTCAAGAACTTGTCCAACATAGACCATACCTTCTCTTCATTATGGGCCATTTCCCCCCCCAAAACTCAAAAAACTACCAATATGATCTTCTCTGCTCAAGTATCGGAGGTGTTGTTCATCGAGACTTGGGTTCTGAATCTCCATGACCTTCTATCCAATCTCTTATATTATTTTTTTCCTCCATTTGTCTTCCTCTTCAAGATAACAACACTCTCAAGTCAGAAACAAACACCTCTTTGTGGGCTTCTTCTTCTCTTTGTTCTTTAATTTCAAGAACCTGTTCAACATAGAATGCAAACTATGGAGGATATCTTGAATAACTTGAAACGATATGGATTGAGCTGAAATCTAGAGAATTGGCCATTTGATATTCTAACCTTTTTTTTCCCTTCATTTGAGCCAAAAGCATCATCAATACATGAATAAATTCTTAAAATAAAGTTTGGGAAGCATAAACCAGTCTAACTTCAAATAGAATCTCAAATAGATTTCAAAATTTATCGGTATGCTTAATTATTCTATGATGCATCGGTGTGTCTCAATATACAAAATGCACTAGTGAGCTAAATTATGAGATGCACTGAAGAGTGACCTCCATTTTCACTTCCACAGAAAAAATCCTCCTCAAAATTTTAATTGTGCAGGTGTGCATTTGTATTTTTTCAATTAAATTGTTTGTTGGTGCGCTTTTACATTAAAAAACATCAATGTTGTTTAAACTATATAACGCATTGAGAAAGTAATTTACAAAAAAAACAACATGCATGTTTATCATTAATGTGCCAAAATATATAGTGAAAAAATGAGCTGGAATTTGATTTTTCTAAATGTATTTGTTTGTAAATGAAAACCTTAATCATTATTTCATTCTTTTGCCAAAATTTTGAGGGGATATTTATGTAATAGAGATTTACCAACAAAGGATTTGGAGTGGGTTTATTTTTCTGAAAAACCAAATTTGTAAGGGATCATCATAAGTCAGATACAAATATCCAAGGGAGAAAATTTAGGTATGTGATTTCATTATATTGATCATCTCAATATTTCCCCTATTTGATTTAAAAAAAATTTAGTGTATTCTCAAAAAAATAAAATGGTTTCATAGTTATCTTCAGTATTGGAACCCTATCTTTCTTGTTTTTTATTTTACTTTCCCTCTCTACATTTCACAAAGAGATTTTTTTTTAAGCAATAGATTTTTATAGGGTTTATTTACTTGTATATGGGGTGTTTGATATCTGTTGCAATGACGCCATTCATTGTTGTTAACAACCAAATATCAAAATAGCATAAAAAACCTCAAAATAAGTACTCAACTCCTTGACAAAGAGAGAATTTCAGATAATAAGCCTCTTTGAGGGGGCAACCTCCTTATACACCAGATAAATTTACAAATACAAGATGATTCCAAATGAAAAGATCTCCTTGGTATATATAGAAGACTAGGAGGTACAATTACAAGTAATGGACCCAAGGCGACATAATTAAAATAAAAATAGTAATGTAATATGCATAAATTAAGGGGTAATGTGACGTTATTTAGGGCTTAATGTAATATCCCTAGGCCGAACCCAATTGTAAATGTAAATGAAAATGTACTTAAGTTGGTGAGTTGTTTAATATCATTTTTTATGCACCTTTCATGGAATAGTGTGCACATGTAGTGCACAGTAAAATGATGAAGTGTGCACATTCCAGGATACTGCATGCAGCAAATTAAGTGCGCACAATTTTGAGGTCAGGGAGTCTTTTTGTATATGTTGTGTTTTATAGGCTAGTGAGCCAGTTATTATAAGCTAGGAGGATTATGTTTGTATTAGGCCAGAGAGCCTAGATGTTAAAGGCCAATGTGCCTATTTTTGTATATGTCTCATCATTAATATAAAATACATCATTGTGTGCAAACCGACCATGATAAAAGAGTATGGGGGACTAAACTCCACTAGTTAGGGAAAGATGGGGAATACAAGTTAAGGAAAAAGGGGCTAAGCTAGGGAGCTTAATCCAAAAGGAATATTATATTAATATTTCTTAAAGTATAAAGTATGGGTAATTATTTTATCCCAAGTTCCAAATTTGGGGACAAGTGGGCCAAAGTAGCTCCCAACATGACAAGTGTCAAATTGGGGACATGCATACATATTGTTGGGACTTAGTTCATTTTGTTATCATTCTTCCATCATTCTATCATGCATGCATCCATTCCAGGAGCTTTCACTCACTCAATCAGTTCACCTCCATACCTTCATGTCACTATACCTGAACTTGTATCCATAGCCATACATATTTGTGTACCTGGTTAGATTGGGAGCTGGACTGAAAAAGCAGGTTGTCAGGCCCGTGGGATATTGAAGAGGTGGGTTTTCAAGCCTGTGAGCAATTCTCTGAGTGAGAGAATTGTTGGGAATTGATTTCTTGAAGGTGCTAAACTACAACTATACGGCTCTGAGACTTCCTGTCTGACCTGTTGCTGAAGCCTGGAAAGGAAGTGGGGCAGCTGAAGGAACTGTTGAGCAGAGAAGGGGCACACTTCCTGGGGTGGGACAGACATGTGGGGAATGAGGAACTGTAGGATGTTGGTTTGAGTGGGCACCTGTGACGAAGTCTTTCCCATTGTCTATGAACCATTAGCCTGGTTAGGAATCCCTTTACCCAGGTGGAGTTTAGTCCTAGCTCGGGGGTGACCCACTGCTGAAAGTGATGAGCAGTGTGTTCTAAGGCTAGGAATTTTGTGGAAGGTCTGCACGCAGTTGGTGATATTCCTACCAAGATAAGTGTCAATTGTGTGATAAATTTACATGCTGCATTATTATTTACATGCTCATTTTTATGGGTTTATCATATGTGTGGTTATAACTGTCTATATATTTATGGGTATTTTCTATATATGTTTCATGTATACGTTTACTGTTATTTCAGTGTGGATCCGTGCATATATATATATATTTCAGCAAGAGTTCTGTGTGTATATATTTTAATTGCATGCAGTTCGAAAAATTTATGTGGCATAGCTCAGTTGGATGCTAGGTATATTACACTATGTTCAGCAGAGAGAAGAAAAGTGTTCTCTCTGGCATCGTGGCTTGGCCTGGCCTAGGTGGTCGGGGACATTACACTTAACATGCCCCTCCCCCTCAAACAAGTGTTGTATGCAACGCTTGAGTAATTTTGAATTTTTTTGTATAAAAGACTCATCTTTCCAAGTGGAATCTTCAACAAGTGGTTTCCTCCACTTAATGAGATACTCTGAAATGGATTTATTCCTTAGCTAGTGAATTCTTGTATCAGTGATATCTTTAGGTTCCAATATGATTTTTTCTTCCTCGTCAAGTTTTGGAAATATAGTTTGAATTGGGATCTTTTCACCTATAACCTTCTTTAACCATGAAACATGGAAAACTAGGTGTACTCGCGAAGATGTAGGCAACTTCAATTTGTATATACAATACCAATCTTTTGCAACACCTTATAAGGTCCATAGTACTTTGGAAATAATTTATTATCCTTCTTAGCTTGCTTGTGGGACATCTGTTTGTATGGTTATAGTATTAAAAATACCCAATCCCCTACTTCAAAACTTCTTTCACTACGATGTTGATCTACTTGTTGTTTCATGTGATTTTGTGCCATGGTTAGGTTGTCCTTTAAGAGTTGGAGAAGTTGTTTTTGATGCTCAATGTGATCTTCCACTACTTGAACATTAGATTTTTCTTTTAGAGAAGAAGTGATGGAAGGTGGGTGATATCCATAGAGTGCCATAAATGGTGTCATTTTTGTTGCAGTATGAAAAGAAGTGTTATACCACCATTCTGCCAAGGGTAACCACTTGAACCATTGTGTTTGTTTATTAGAGACAAAGCAATGAAGGTAGCCTTCCAGACATTTGTTCACTATCTCGGTTTGTCCATCAGATCGAGGATGATAAGATGAGCTATGAGCCAATTGAGTACCCAAAAAATAAAATAATTGTGTCCAAAAATGCCCAATGAAGTGTTGGGCCCCAACAACCCCCTTCTTTTTCTTTAATCAAAATCTAGGGTCCCTCAAAATTTTACTTGGATTCTTCGGTTTTTTTTTCCCGTTGACTTGATTGGATTGGTATTGGTTTTCTTTGTTTCGAGGTTGGTTTGATTTTATATTATTTTATTTTGTTTGGTTTGAATTTCATGAAATTCAAATGTCATTTCATTTTTTTCTTTCTACGGAGTTTTGATGTTGATGGACGAGCTTCATAATTTAAGAGTTTGTTATTACCTCTTCCTTATTGAATTTATATGCTATGAGAATGGCTTGGTTGAAGATGTGTATTAATAACAATGATTTTACAGGAAGAAAGTTTATTGTGACACAACTTTTCTATGACATTTGTTCACATTTGATCAAATTTGAATGAGGGAGAGACGAACATAGAAACCTTAATTTAGAAACCTTAATTTAAACTAAAACATTAATTTTTATCAACTGTTTACTTTCATTTAAATTATGATTGTGTTTTCATATTTTGCTCATTAGCAATCATTTTCACAAAATCATTTGGTAGGTTTAATTAATTAAGTTCTTTTGTCAATTTGCATCTCATTTCAAAAATAAAAATAAAAATAAATAAATATCATTTGTTTGATTTTGTGAAAACCCAAAATTAATATTTTTCTCCTCTCCATCAACTTGAAGCTTCTAGAATTTTAAGATCATATTTGAAAAGAAAATATAAACAATATTTGTTTAGAAATTATAGTTAGTTTAAAATCATTTTTTATTTTATTGTTCTAGATTTTGTTTTATTCACAATTTTTAGGTTTTCAATTTGGTTTCTTTTTGTTTCACGGGTTTCTATCATGAGTTATTTGGTACGGATATGATCATGGCTTGATTTTATTATCTAAATACGTTCAAGATCATTGATCAAAAAATAATATTGGATTGCTGCAAATAATTTATGAGCAACAATAAATAAGATTTGGAAATGCGTTCAAGAACAGACAGACGATTTTGTGGGACGTGTACTGTAAGGAATCTTAAGAAACGGTTGAAAACCCATCTCCAAAATGGACCCATTTAGCTTACACGTGGTATTTTTCCCAAACAAATGAATGATTTGAGAGATATTGTTGTCTCTTCACGAGACAAATTTTAGGTGGCGGAAATTATTAGTGACACCCAAACTGTTCATTAATTGTATAAATATATGAGAAAGTTTAGATCCATAGGGATCCAAGAAATTCAGAGGAAGATTTGTATCCTTTCTTTTTTGTATATAATATTTTCTGTAATTTTTCTTTTCTTTTCAAATGGACTAACGGATGGTTGGAATTTTGGGAGAATGGACAAGTATTTTCAAAGAAGAATATGGAATTCCAGGTTGCTTAATGACTTTTGTCCTGTGAGTAAAATAGTTTTATTTTCATTATAATATCTTTATATTCTTTGAGTAATTGATTATGCATTTATTTAAATTAGCTTTAGTCTATTTTATCAATACATGGTTAATTGCTATCATTTATGTATTAATTTTTTCAATCTTTAAGAGTCTATTATCCCAAAAGTTCATTTTGGACCTTATGATGAACTTATTATACTGAAGCTATATGGGATACCATTTACTCTTTGGCTTTTGTCCTTTTGTAGATTGTGCAATGTTAATATTGTTTCTTATGTAATTTTTGAATATGAAATCTTATTTGTATTAAACTAGCTTTAGACTATTCTGCATATAATTTTTCATGTTATGTTTTCATTTATATGGTTCATTATATTTTGGTTCCTTTAATATCTATGAATGATCATCTATTCAAATATTTTGAGTTTACATCTGATACTAGATAGCTGGTAACACCATTTACTGAGGATTGAAATTTCTTTCATTTTCAGTTATTTGGACATTCTAAAGCCACATGATATATAATCGTTTGTCTTTCTATCATCACAAACTCGTTCCGGAATATAAAAGACTTCTTTGAGTTTCTTTAGGAAGTATTATGCTTTCTTTTGTCATAGGTTTACACTTGACACAGGTTAAGAGGAGCTCATACAAATACAAAGAGATGAATTTATCTTAGCACTGCTAATCAGCGAGAGGTTAGTTAGTGTATTCTTTATTTAATTTGTTAATTAGTGAATGAATAGTGATTGCATCATCTAAACGTTAAATACTTTGTTTATTTTCATTATATCATTAACAATCTTATTCATCCATTGTTTATTAGTTTGGTATTTAGAGTATTAGAATAATTTTGTTTATATTCTTCATCTTTGTTTAGATCCATTAGCTTAAAACAATTATTTTCACAAGGCTTTGCTTAAACCTTGTAAATTGTATATAGCTATTGTACATAAACACTATTAGTTAAGCATTTGTAATTAAAGTGTTGATTGTTAGAGTTGTATCTTAAGTTAGTCCACATCTTTTAGTTGTTTTAGGATCTTAGTTGGCTAACAGAGCCATAAAACCCGTCATGGTAGATTACACCAAATGGCTTGGGTTAAATAGACAACCCCGGACTAGATCTTCCCTTCCCATTGATGGTGTGTCATAAACACCCATAAACATGAATATGGGATCTCTGTCACTTACAATAATCTTTGGGCTTCCATGTAGCTTTTGAACTGTCTCCATGAATGCAGTGGCAACTATATTGGATTTGAAAGGATGAGAGAGTGCACAAAAGCATGTGTACTTGGTCAGTTTATCAGCAATCACCATGATGACACTCTTTCCTTCAGAATTTGGTAACCTTATGATGAAATCCATGGAAACATCCTCCCAGTGCTAACTTGGGATGGATAATGGTTGTAAAAGACCTCGGGTCTTAATTTTTTCCACCTTATTTTGTTGGAAAACCAAAAATTCTACCACAAACCTTTGAAGATCAGTTTTAAGGCCATCCCAAAAAAATTCCTTCTTGACCATGTGGTAGGTTTTCAAAAATCCTGAGTTCCCTCCTATCGAAAAGGTGTGCAATTCCAAGAGTACCTTTTGTTTGAGTTGGGATTTTTTACATAAATATAAGCAATCTTTGTACCATAGTGAATAATTTTTCCATGTAAATGTATGTGATGCACTGAAATCCTGTTACAACCTTTGAATGAGAGTCCACACATTTTCATCATTCTTCCATTCATCTCTCACTTCTATTCATCATTTCTTGAGAGTGAATCTACCACAACATTTTGCTTTCCTTTTTTGTAGATAATTTCAAAATCATAACCCAACATCTTGGTCACCCATTTTTGTTGTTCTTCTAAAGATAGTATTTTTTCCAAGAAGTATTTAAGGCCATCATGATTTTTTTGACCTCGAAGTGCCTACCTATTATGTAAGGGCACCATTTCTTCAATGCATGTATTATTTCCATCATTTCCTTCTCATCAATGGGTTTGTGTAAGTCCTTTCCCTTGAGTGGCCAACTTTAAAAATCAAGGGGCCTTCCTTATTGCATTAGAACAATACCAATGCCATTTCCCTAGGCAACACATTCCACAATAAAGGTTTTTGTGAAGTCTAGTGTGGTCAAGATAGAAGTTTTTCACATCACCTCTTTAAGTTGTTCAAAATCTTGAGTTGCCTCTTGAGTCCATGAAAATGCATCCTTATTAGTTAATGTCGTTAAAGGTGTTTCTATTCTTCCATAGTTTTGAAGAAACTTGCGGTACTAACCTGCCAAACCCAAAAATCCTTTAAGATTCTTCAATGTTTTGGGAATCGGCCAGTCCATTGTGGCCTTAATTTTGTTAGGGTCTACCTTGAAACCTTCATGAGATACAATATGACCCAAATACTCTACCTCCTTCACCCCAAAGAAACATTTGGATGGTTTTTCATATAGTTGTTGATCCTTTAGTAGTTGTAGCACCTTGTCAACATGTTGAACATGATCCTCCCAAGATTTTCTATAGATTAGTCTATCATCAAAAAATACGTACACAAATTTTTAAATGAAGGGCTTGAAAATGGAATTCATCAACCCTTGGAATGTGGAAGGTGCATTCATAAGGCTAAAAGGCATGCCCAAAAATTCATAATGGCCTTCATGAGTTCGGAATGTTGTTTTTGGGATATCTGC
>JASDQU010436920.1:116002-130004 GCA_032191745.1 Picea mariana
TGCGCCTTCGAAGAGATGACAACAAAAGCGTTCCCTAAGAGAACCCTTCCGTCAACGCACTCCTTGCGGACAAATTCGACTGCACTCCTTCCAGGAATCCTCTGGCACACTTAGAGAAGCAATTGAAACTCATTCACTCTTCCCCTCAGACTTCAACTCAACCATGAAATCACATGCACAGCATATCTAAAGCAAATGCATAACCAGAAACAAACATTCATGAGCACATAAATAATATACACAGAGAAAACAACACCTGACATGAATTTGAATCAAAGACTCCCTTCTATTAACTCAAATCTATACATGGGTGTTCTTCACAATTTCTCTGCTTTCTCTTCTTCTCTCCTGAATGCTTGATAATTTCTGAATTATTTTTTTACAATGTACAAAGGAGGGTGTCTATATCCGTTTTCCCTCTTCGAACTCTAAAACTGTCTAATCTAGACTTAAACATCTATCTACCTGCATTAAATCTATTAAATGCCTTATCTACCTAAGGACAAGAGCTTAAAGGCTCAAGGTCCATTATAATATATAAAGGCACTTTCCATAAATGGTTCATTTACACATTGGCGCATCATCTTAATTGAAAATTCAAAAAGTTTCGGCTGGCCTTGTCCAGTTGTTCATTGTCTTTCATGCTAGCTTGCTTGTCTTGGCAACGCTCCACGATGAGTTGGCGATGCTCCTGCATCATACTCCTCGGCTTGAAAAATTTCATGGGCTTCTGTCCATGAGCTCCTGCACGGTCTGTCCATGCTTTTGGATAACTGCTTCTGTCTCCCAGCTGGCATCTTCCACTGGATGATTCTTCCACTTCACCAGATATTCGAAGTACTACTTTCATCTAGTTTTCTTACCCACTCACTTGTCCAGTATACACTCCATCTGCGGCTTCTCTGCAACTGGTAATTTCTTTGTCCACTCAACCACTGGTTTCTCAGCTCCAGTTTCTGCTTCTCCAGCCCTGTATGGGTATAAATCTGAAACATTAAATATTAGAGATATCCTGATGCCATCCGGCAACTCAATCTCATAAGCATTCTCTCCAAATTTCTTCAGGACCCTGAATGGCCCAATTTTCTTCATTTTTAATTTGTTGTACATTCCCCTTGGGAACCTTTCCTTTCTCAAGTGTGCCAAAACCAGATCGCCAACTTCAAACTGAAGTTGTCTCCGATGCTGATCTGATCTGTGCTTGTACTCTTGATTTGAATCAATCAGTCGCTGCTTCACCGTGCTGTGAAGTTCCTTCATTGCTTCAACGAACTCTTCAGTGCTAGCACTGCTAGCCGCAGCCTATTCTGACTCCCTGAGTTCAGATACTCCTCTCAGCTGTCTGCCATATACAATCTCAAATGGACTTTTACCTATGCTCCTGTTCACGGAATCGTTATATGCGAACTCTGCCTGTGGCAACACATTGTCCCAGCTGTTGTGGTGCTCTGTCACCAGGCTTCTCAACAAATCTCCCAGACTCCTGTTCACAACCTCTATTTTCCCATCCATCTGTGGATGATAAGCCGAACTAAATGCCAGATTAGTTCCTAGCTTCTTCCAGAGTGTCCTCCAGAAATGTCCAATAAATTTGGTGTCCCTGTCTGAAACAATACTTTTCGGAAATTCATGGAGTTGAATGATCTCCTTGAAAAACAAGTTCACGATGTGAGTCGCATCGCTGGTCTTCTGGCATGGGATGAAGTGTGTCATTTTCGAAAACCTTTCAACCACCACAAAGATGGAATCGACCCCTCTCTACGTTCTCGACAGTCCTAATACAAAATCCATGTTGATCGCCCCCCACGGCCTCTCTGGTACGGACAATGGCTGGTAAAGACCTGCATTCTGTTTTCGGCCCTTCGAATGTTGACAAATTCGACACCTGTCAACAAACCTTTTGACATATGTTCACATGCTTGGCCAAAAATATGATTCGCTCAACTTTGCGAATGTTTTGTCGTAGCCAAAATGTCCTGCTAAGCCTCTGCTGTGTTTTTCCTTTAGCAAATTCTCCCTCATGGAGCAATTCGGAATACACATTTGATTGCCTCTGAACAGTAATCCCTCCTCGATCATGTAGTCTATCCATGGGCTCCGATCCCTGAGAACTAGATTCTCAGCTGCTTCATACGCTTCTCCAAAATCTACATCCCCTGCATACATATCCTTAAGATTTTTGAAACCCAATGTCCTGACTCAGAACTCCTGCAGCAACAAACATTTCCTGCTCAAAGCATCAGCCACTTTGTTAGCAGTTCCTGAAATATGTTTGATCACAAACATAAAATTCTGCATATACTCTACCCATTTTGCATGTTTTTGGTTCAACTTATCCTATTGACTCACAAACTGCAAGGCATGATTATCGATGTACAATACAAATTCTTTTGGGATCAAGTAATGCCTCCACTTCTTTAATGCTTGGATGATGGCATAAAACTCTTTATCATACGTGGAGTATTTAAGCTTTGTGTCATCCAACTTCTCGCTGAAATATGCAACTGGCCTGTCCTCTTGGCTTAGGATCGCTCCTATGGCGTATCCGCTTGCATCACATTTCACTTGAAATGTCTTCTTGAAGTCCGGCAACACCAACACTGGTTGGTCTGTGATCTTTCGCTTCAACAGATTAAAGCTCTTCTCAGCCTCGGCTGTCCAATGAAAATTCTTATGCCGCTTCTTCACTGTGTCCATCATCGCTGCGCTAATTCCACTGAAATTCCTGATGAACTTTCTGTAGAAACTAGCCAAAAAATGGAAACTTCTCACCTCGAAGATATTTCTCGGTGATGGCCAATTTTTGATCACTTCAACTTTTTCGGGATCCATTTTCAACTCATTCGTCGATATAAAAAAACCCAAGTAAATGAGTTGTGTCTGCATAAATGAGGACTTCTTCATATTGATCAACAGCTTCTCCTGCTGTAGCTTCGTCATCACAATGGCCAAATGTTTCAAATGTTTATCCTTGGTCTTACTGTAGATCAATATATCATCCAGATATACAACTACAAATTTCCCGATGAATTCCCTCAGGACTTCATTCATCAGTCTCATGAATGTCCTCGGTGCATTTGTCAAACCAAACAGCATGACTAGCCATTCGTACAAACCTTCATTTGTTTTGAATGTTGTCTTCCATTCATCACCTTCCCTCATGCGAATCTAGTGATATCCACTTTTCAGATCAATTTTTGAAAAATAATTTGCCCCACTCAAGAAATCCATCAGATCATCCATTCTCGGCAGTGGAAATCTGTACCTGATGGTAATTTTTTTGATTTCTCTTGAGTCGGTGCACATTCTCCAGCCTCTGTCTTTCTTCGGACTAAGCACGGTTGGAACAACACACGGACTTAGGCTTTCTCTGACTAGTCCTTTATCCAGCAGCTCCTGCACTTGCTTCTTAACCTCCTCGTTCTCTTGGGGCATCAATTTGTATGCAGCCTTGTTTGGCAAACTACTCCCTGGTATGAGATCAATGTGATGACTCACACTCCTCATCGGTGGCAACGAATGAGGTAATTCGTCCACGATGATATCAGCAAACTCCTCCAGCAGTTCCTGAATCTCAACTGGTAAGTCATCCACTCTCATGCTAGTCAGGACAATTCTTGGTTTCCTGACCACAAAGAATTGTGGATCTTCCTTCTTCTCCATTTCTGTGAGAAGCTCCTTCCCACTCATGAGAAGTATGGTGTTGCTTACTTCTGGTTTCACTTCTTTATCCTTTATCGGAAGCAGTCTGTGTGTCCTTCCATCCTTCTCTAAAGTATATGTGTTCATTCTTCTGTCATGAACCACATTTCGGTCATATTTCCATGGTCTACCCAACAATAAATGACATACATCCATGGGAATGACATCACAGAGAATTTTATCATTATAACCCCTTATCTTAAATTCAACTAAACACTGTTTAGTGACACTCACCTGATGTCCTTTTTGTAGCCATGAAACCTTGTATGGACTCGGATGATCAGTTGTCTCCAACTCCAGTTTGTCTACCATCTCGGTTGAAACGAGATTATCGGTGCTTCCGCTGTCCACAATGACCTTGCATTTCCTGTCTTTGGTCTTGCAAGATGTTCTGAACAGTCTAGTCCTTTGCACTGAGCTTTCCATCTCCTTCTCAGGTTTCAAAAGGACTTTATGCATCCCAAGCGACCTTCCACTGTCTACATCTTCTGTCTCAGCATCATGCCTATGCACTTTAGCGATGTGAGCTTCTTCTCCATCCCTTTTTCTAGCTGGACAGTCAACTGCTTTATGTCCATCCTTTCCACATGTGAAACATGTGATGATTCCACCTCAGCCTCTTCCCCTACCTCTGGTACGAGGAAAAGTGTTTGCATCAACATAATCTCCTCTCTGTTCGTTATGCTATCTCCTCGGCTCAGCATATTGCTGTCCTTGTTGTGAGGTTCCACCCCTCTCAATCTTACCTTGGGGTTTCTTCCAATCCTCCTTGGGCTTCTGGTATTTGTCCTGGGTAGCTGCCTTGCCTCTGGGCTGACTTCTACCTCGCCCTCGCTAACTTTGCTTGCATCTCAGCTTCTCTTCGGCTTTCAGAGCCAATTGGTAAGCATCTTCCACCGTTCGGATGGTTAGCATGCTTAGCTCATCCTGAATGTCATATCTCAGACCATTCAGATATCTCGCGACCTTCTCATCATCGCTCTCCTGATGACCTTCTCTGATGTTCAGTCGATAGAACTCTTCAGTATATTCCTTGACTGTCATCAGCTTCTGCCTCAAGTTCTGCATTCGCCTGAACAGAGTAATTTGATAATCCCTTGGGATGAACTTCACCTTCATCTTCGCGATCATTCAATCCCAGCTTTTAATCTTCTGCTTGCCTTTAGAACGTTTATCTGCTTGAAGCTCGTCCCATCATAATGTTGCATGTCCTTTCAAGCACGTAACAACGTGCTTGACTTTCTTATCTTCTTCCACATCTTCATAATCGAAGTATGTGTCAAGAGCTCTAATCCAATCTAGTAGCTCTTCTGCATCCAGATTCCCCTCGTAGACTGGAATGTCCATTTTCATCCTCATACCCATCCTGGCGATAGCTTTTATCAACCGCTCGGTCGATGCATCTTCTGTTGTGACCTCTTCTTCATGTCTAGCTTCCTCTTCAACCTCGGAATCACTAAGATCCCCAGCACCAACTTCGCGTCTTTGTGCTGTCTCCATCTCCTCAAGCCTTTCTCGGAGATCTCTCATCTGCCGCTCCATTTCTGGATTTCCTGCTGGCCTACCTCTTCTTCGCACCTCCCTGTCTTCGAGATCTGGCGACTGTCTTTCTCTTCTTGGTGGCATGGAGAAATTCTGTCTCTCTCTATTACAGAAAACAAAGAGTTTTCCTGCTCTGATACCACTCTGATCACCGACCGGTACTCCTCGGAGCACGATTGCTCTCACCAGGACCTCCTCTTTCCTCGGCCCGAAGAGCTGAACTTCTCTTCTATTCCCCTTGGGATGGGAAATCCGCACCCCACAGTCTCTCTCAGTTGCGCCCCTCTCTTCTTTCCTTCAGAGGATCGACACTCGCGCTTTCACCCTATCGCAACTTCGTCGCTAGCGACACCAAGTTCTTTGATTTACGCCTTCCGATACCCGAAGCGCCGAAATCCGATATAACCTTATCGCGTGATCGCGATCTCATGCCTTCGCTCCTTCGCTACTCGCCACCTTTCACACTAATCTCTCCGTTTTGCGAGTCCCGATGTGCCAAGACTCCAATATTCTCTTGCCGCGCTCTCGCTATCTCGTACCTCGCGACTTGAATCTTCCAACCTATAGACCCTTAACTTGCAAGACCTGAGCTCATAAAATCTCTTATCTCGGCCACGTGTCTTCCACTCACTCTTGCGGTCCCACATGACTTACGTAACCACTCGCGATATTGCGTGTTGCAACCTCACGACTCCTTGTGCCGATTCTTCGACACTTTTCTTCCGAGATCTAGATAGAGCGATCTCACAAGAAATACAACGGACCTGGCCGACTTGTATCAACGCTCTACCTCTCCTGAGATTTAGAGCCTTTAAATGCTTCCACTGTAACCTCCTTGCACCCCGCAAGATCAAATGGTCCACAGAACTTGGTGAAACCTCCTTGGATGATTTCGTCCGTCCGTCTTCCTTGTGGAGCTCCACAAAAAGGAAGAAATGTCCCTCCATGGAACTCCTTGTCCGTTCACTAACCTGTGACGTCTCCTTCGATTATTCAACACAACTTCCCTGCACTTATCCTTCGGTGAATTCGAAGGCTCAATCCTTCTGGGTTTGTACTCGACTTCTTAAGTCCTTTGAGAACTTCTTGCGTGCATCCCTTGCGGAAAATCTCCAACAACTTTTAAGAGTCGGAGTCTTCTGACCCTGCGCACTCCTGCAGCAGCAGTCTTTCGATACTTTGCTCAGAATCACAACTCTGAGACTTAGCTTGGCCTGCACACTCCTTGCACCTTCGAAGAGATGAGAACAAAAGCGTTCCCTAAGCGAACCCTTCCGTCAACGCACTCCTTGCAGACAAATTCGACTGCACTCCTTGCAGGAATCCTCTGGCTCACTTAGAGAAGCAATTGAAACTCATTCACTCTTCCCCTCAGACTTCAACTCAACCATGAAATCACATGCACATCATATCTAAAGCAAATGCATAACCAGAAACAAACATTCACGAGCACATAAATAATATACACAGAGAAAACAACACCTGACATGAATTTGAATCAAAGACTCTCTTCTATTAACTCAAATCTATACATGGGTGTTCTTCACAATTTCTCTGCTTGCTCTTCTTCTCTCCTGAATGCTTGATAATTTCTGAATTATTTTTTTACAATGTACAAAGGAGGGTGTCTATATCCGTTTTCCCTCTTCAAACTCTAAAAATGTCTAATCTAGACTTAAACATCTATCTACCTGCATTAAATCTATTAAATGCCTTATCTATCTAAGGACGAGAGCTTAAACGCTCAAGGTCCATTATAATATATAAAGGCGCTTTCCATAAATGGTTCATTTACACATTGGCGCATCATCTTAATTGAAAATTCAAAAAGTTTTGGCTGGCCTTGTCCAGCTGTTCGTTGTCTTTCATGCTGGCTCGCTTGTTTTGGCAATGCTCCATGATGAGTTGGCGATGCTCCTGCATCAACATGTTACCAATAAGTGTAACAATTACATATCGGTTGCATTTTCATTATTGTGGACCTTTATGTTGTTAGATTTTGTATGACGAAATGTCTTTTATTTATATATAATAAAAATATTTTCTTATTATATTGCATTTCTGAATGTTGTAAAATATTGCATTACTAATTAATTAATATATGGATGATTTCCATTGTTATAAATAAAAGAGGTGTGATTTGTTGGATAACACATTAATGCAATCATTATATCAAAACACAATAACAAAAATATAAAAATCAATATTATTATAAAAAATATTTGATTTTGAGATGATTAATTGAAAAATTGTAAAAAAAAAATTAATTAAAATATATACATATCTGTGTGTTTAAATGCATCATATGCAATGGTGCTAAAAAAAATTGTGAAAAAACATTGTTACTTTAAACAACAACATACGATTATATTAATTGTTACAAAATATTATAGTGCACATTATTACAATATGCACCAGTGCTTTACATATAATATACACATTGGTGCTATACATATAATATATGCATTGGTGCTTAGTAACAAAGAATGGTGACGACATCTCACCTCAAATGTTTAAAAGTTTACTTCCCTCCAATGCACATGGTAATATAGGCATTGATTCATACAAATTATATGAGCATAGACGTGTCATGAAACAATGAAGAACGACCATGTGAGTAATATTTATATGAGCACTGATGCGACATTATCAAAAAAAAGATGAAGTTGGTGTGTAATAAATATACGAGCACTGCCATTTTTTTTAGTTATAGGGAACATCTGTTAAGGCCTCCATTAAAACCTCCGCTATGAATAAAAAAAGTTGTAGTGGAGGTTTTTTTGAAAAATTTTCCCATTCTCGTAACACTAGGAACCTCCGCTACAAGGTGTTCTATAGTCTACTTGTAGTGAATGTTGGGACACACGTGTCATACTCCTTGCATTCTTGAGTGGAGCAGGTAACAAATGTAGAGCAGTCGTAGGGAATAAATGTTGACTAGCAACACATAATAATGCATAGCGCTAGCAGACAATGAATGCTATGTAGAAGCAATTGGTTAATTACTTGTGAATGGTTTCAAACATGTAGAATTGGATAGCCATAAATGGTTTATGGTTTTTTTATGCCTATTTATTTAGTGCCAAGGTTGGAGGAAAATAGAATGTAAATTTTTACTTACTATTTATGTTGTCAAAAATTCTCTAAAAACCTTATGCTACTATTGAACACTCTTGTTGAAAGAAAAGAGACTCTTCTCCTAAACATTTAGTTGTTGAACAATAAGTGTGTTTTAGAGTATGAGATTTTTGTATTGAAAGAGTTGTGTTGATAATGATTTGTTGTTTATTTCATTTATTTACAACTATTTTATTATAAGTTGTTGCACTTCTTCTCTCATGGGTGCAAGAAATGTATTAAAATATTATTAATAAAATAAAAATGTGATTCCAACCAAGATTCTTAATATTTTTAAGTATTTTTGCTTAATGATATCAATTTCCGAAACGTGAATTATACAATTCATTATAATTTTACACTGCAAGTGTACGATTCGTTTCAATGGTTAATATTTTCATTTAAACATTGTCTAATAATATTTTGTCCACATCGTTCTACTCCTAATTATGCTCACTATCTTTCTTAAGCTTAAATATCTCATGTTTTTCTTTGTATCAATGCCACAAATTTCAACATTGGGAAACTATATCAGATGACCGCCACTTAAACCTCTTCAGTGGAGGTTACTTTTTGCAATATTAGTGATGGACAAGGGATCTTCTGTATAAGACTGCCTTGTCCATAGACGGTCTATCAATCCTTATTGGTCTTTGAAAGAAATTATTTTATCCTTTTATTTATATTTCAGTGATCATTCATGTTTACGATTCTTTAAATCATTTATTCTCTATAACGATTATGGTCATAGATTATTAATATGTATATTCATTTTTTTATTTTTATGAGATCATTTTTTTTAATTTATATTTTATTATTTCTATTATTATAATTTCTATTTTATATTTTTTAATAAAAATATATTTTACAATTTAATAAAAAAAAATTATAATATCAAATAAATAATAATCATTAATAACATCACAATTAAATCATATCACAATTCTGTTTGATATTATCTTATTATTTTTATCCAAACTTAACCAGATATGAAAATTATAATATTAAATAAATAATAATCATTAATAACATCACAACTAAATCATATCCATTTTAAAGAAAAAACAATTCTGTTTGACACTATCTGATTATTTTTATCCAAACTTATCTAGATATAAAAATTATAATATCAAATAAATAATAATTATTAATAACATCACAACTAAATCATATCCATCTTTGGAAAAAGAAAATTCTGTTTAATACTATCTGATTATTTTTATCCAAACTTATCCAGATATAAAAATTATAATATCAAATAAATAATAATCATTAATACCATCACAACTAAATCATATCCATCTTTGGAAAAAGACAATTCTGTTTGATACTATCTAATTATTTTTATCCAAATTTATCCAGATATAAAAATTATAATATCAAATAAATAATAATCATTAATAACATCACAACTAAATATTCATCATTAAAAAAAAAAGACAATTCTGTTTGATACAGATTATTTTTATCCAAACTTATCGAGATATATCTTTAAGGTCGATAAGTTACCTCGTAAATAAATCTACAAATATTTATCATGTTGGTGAGTATTTCCAGGAGCATCGAACTCCAGCCAAGATAAAATTGAGGAAGAATGCAGAAGAGTACACCACAACACCACTCTTCCAGTCATATTTGGAATTAGATTTAGAATACTCACCAAGAAGATAATTGCCAATACCCCACTTCAACCAAACCAGGCCATGCAAAGCACTATATACCCATCTTCCAAAGGCCCTGAAACCCAAAGTTCTTGCTACTGTGCTTCCTGATGCAATGCACGCTATCTCCAAAGCTATTACTGCAATAAGTGTAGAAAGTTTTTGAGGCTTTTCCACATTATCAGATCTGCACAAATACACATACACATGCAAACAGTCCATCCCCAAACTAATACCAATGGCCGCCATTATCACTGCAACTCTAGCCATTGAGGGTGGCATGGAGTGTATATCATACCATTTCACAGGGCCTGCTTCAAACGCAATAAACACAGCCCAGAGAAAAGAGCAAATCAAGTTGACGCCGCCTGCTATAAATGACAAAGTTCTAAGACCTAGAAGAGGATCTCTAAATGTTAGCACTTGGCAAACATGCGTGTCATTGTCATTAGACTTAACTTGGGTCTCACTGTCATTGCACTTTACCAGAGCTCTGGTCAGAAACGCATTGGCAGCGAACGCATTTCCTTTACTACCTACAAGATGACCTTTTACTGCCTTTCTTGCTACCATAGAGGCAGAGAAACCGTCTACTCTGAACCAGAAAATTAGTAGAATGATGATTAATATTTCTGTCAACCTTGGCAATATTAAGTAGACAGTACTGTATTCTACTATTAATCCATCTTTGAGCAGTCGTCCGCTCCGACCCATGTAAGTTTTCCTGGCATTCGGAGACATGTAATTTTCCATGGCATCTGAAGCCATTACGCTGACTCCTCTATCTTCGTTATCTTTATACTTGAAAGATGTGATCAGCAGCTTTGTCCAGTTATCAGAGCCTTCTGGACACATTGGAATGCAAATGCAAGTATGCTTTTCTCGGATATATGCCGGAAAAATATCAAGTATTTCAGAAACTGGAGGAAGGAATTCCTCCTTGAAGTCACCCTCTTTCAATCTTAGATCATTTTCCACATACAACATGCCCATGTTACAGTCATGGCAGCCATTTCTCAGGCAGTCCCGAGACAGCAGCAGGCACTGGGTATCAGATAGTCGTCGCTTTAGTGTTCGAGGGATCCGACGAGCAAGCAGGATCGTGATCTCTTTCACTGTGCAGAATACAATGCATCTGCATGTATCATTGCAATTGCACATGTCAGAAGATATCGGAGGGCAGCACTTCAGTAGGATGGACTGCACTTTACAAGCATTGGAGATGTACTTCATGAATTGCGTGATGGAAGAATTGGACATGTCGTTTGACAGCATTATAACAGAAGCATCTTCATAATTCGAATCCGTACATGTGGTGAGTCCCACAAGGATGCCGTCCACTTGGATGCTCTCCACTTTGGGACCTCTTATGGTGGTCAGAACATCCCTGGCACCCATCTCCAAATCGAGCCTTCCTTTTGTCAAAGTTGTAATAAAGACTGCTAAATTTCCTATGCAACTTAATCCCACTTCAGGAAAATTCACGAAACCGCTGACAACTTCACTCAACTCAAGCTGTCCTGAAGCAATAGAAGAAAGCCACCCGAACCAGACAACCAACTGTATGATCAAGACGTTCATCGGGCACAGGCTTCTCGGCCAATCCTTGAATACACCCATTTCAAAATACAATCAAACAGGCGAGTTTTCCCTTCTCAGCACGAAAAACCTCATCCATCCACTCAATCCGTTTGCCTCCTGCAAACTTTTATACAGCAAAGTTGTACACAACGACATAGGACCCACGGTAAAGTTCACTCTGAACATCTAATTCGAGGCGGCGGGATAAAAGTAAGTGAGTTCCAATGTTTTCTTTATTCACGCTTACAGATGTGCTCATGTGCCCTCTCCATCCCGTTTGAATAAATACCATAAATGTAAGGCCTCGACATAGGATCTGAATAGAGTTTAATCTGGACATCTAATTCAATGGCGAGATAAGGTTCCAATGTTCTTTTTATTCCAATTGACAGATGTAGTAATGTGCTTTGTCGGTCCATTTGGAATATGCCATAACGACATAAAAGCAATTAGGTTCCAATGCCGTTTTAGTCCATTCAACGGCAGGATAAAAGCAATTAGGTTCCAATGCTCTTTTAGTCAATTGGATAAAAGCAATTAGGTTCCAATGCTCTTTTAGTCAATTTAACAGATGTACTTTTTGCCTTCTCGGTCCCATTTGAATAAATTCCATAAACGTAATGGAAACCACATTAAAGTTTATTCTCGACATGCAATTTATTGGAGAGATAAAAGTGATTCGCTTCCAATGTTCTTTAAAAAAACTGCCCGAATCAGTCGTTCGAACCGAACTTTTGTGGAATAGATGAACCTCACCTTTTTTCGCGCTTATATATGTACTTATGGGCCCTGTGTTTTCCATTTGTAATGTCGATATAAAAATATGAAGAATATATATTTTTATGATATGTCTTATTTAATCACTTCCAGAGAGTGTCCTCTATGAATATGTGTGAGCATCTTACGATTACTTTTGTTTTGTTTTAACTTTTTATATATTTTTTCCCATAATAGATTGTAAGCCATTTAAAATTATTAGTTCTTTAAATATGAATTGGTTTCGTATTATGAAATTTATAATATTTTTACAAACAACACAAACAGAGAATAAATACTTTAATTATAAAGTTTTTTAAATAAATAATTAAAAATTTAATTTTGATAACAATATTTAATATAATTATAACAATATTTAATATAATTAAAGTCAAAATTCAATAATTAGTATGATAACAAAATTAAGGTGTTTATTTCAAAGGCTTGGTTATAGTTGAACATGAATTACAAATTTACTTATTTATATAAACATATCAACTTGAATTAAGTAATTATTATTTTAAGCAGTTCAACAAAATATTGTGAATAAATTTCAAGCATTTAAGATTTATTTATTTATTTATAATAATATTTAAATAAAATATTATTAAATAAATTAAAATTATTTTTTTATATTTTATTTTTTAAATTAAAATAATTATTTCATATAAATTGTTTTTTTATGCATTTTATAATTATGTTCTATTTCTAACTTCAAATTTACAAAATTATTATAAAAAATAAACCAATCACCATTTAAAATTTGTCATCAAAACTAAATCAATCTCATTGTGAGTGAAATTCTTTTACATATAATAAGCAATGTTTTAAAAGATAAACTAAAGCTTAGATAACACAACTTAAGCCACATGGATATTATTGGTAAATGATATTAATTGATCAATTTTTTCATAAAAAATATTGCAATTTTTACTTACAAATTGAATAGAAATTACACTTCTAGTGTATACATTGAAAAAGTTAAAAATTACATAATGTACATTTCATTGAAAAATAATCCTAGATTCTACCTTTCTTCAACACTTCACAAATCAAATGGTAGAATATTTGCACTAAGATTTCATGAGAAACATTTAAATGTCAAATACAATTTCAAACAAAAGAGAAGATTAAAAAATGTGTGGGATGTAACAAGAGAGATTGGAGAAGGTGTTCCACAATTTTTTAGGAGCGTGGTTTTCCTACATGTTTTCCTTGTCTTTTATTTGGTAATTAATTTATAAACCTCTAGTTATGAGATGATTTTTTAATAAGATGTTTTTCATATCTATTTCCCACATATTAGGTAGAGAAATCTATAATGCTTCTTCATATTAAGATGGAAAAAAACATTTTTTTCTAAATTTTGAAGAAAATGGGGATAAACAGATCAACAATCTATCTCATTAAGGTTTACATGAAGTGGGTTGCGAGTGCAAGCTAAAGACATTCACTCAATATCCCCATCACAAAGTTTTCAAGAGTTACCTCAAAGTCCATGCTTTCTTTAATATATATCTAGAAATGAAGATGTATGGACAAGAGTTTTCTCTATATTTGAAATTTTCTTTCATATATGCAGAAAAGAAAACCAAATATCAATTTATTTATTTTTTCAAAATTACACACAAAACTTTCAAATG